>BGPR01015950.1:5201-35630 GCA_013235015.1 Araneus ventricosus
TAATAATAATTAATATAAGAAATAATAATAATAATTAATATAAGAAATAATAAATTATTCACTCGATAATGATAACAAGATCCTAAAACTTCAAAAAAAAAACTACTACACATGCTGTTATTTTCTGTAAAATTATGAACTGTATGTATCTTGATGAATTCGTGAATAAAAATACATGAAATTTATCTACAACATGGAGGATTTCTATAAATAGCCCCCAACATTTCTATTTTTCAAAATAGAACAACCTTTTGTGAGAAGCTAAATTATGTCTCATTCGAGAGATGTTTTGTTCTGTTTTCGTGACTTGATAAATTCAAATGACTGTGTTCATCGGTAATTCGACAATTTCCATCACATTCACTCGATAAAGAAATTATTGTTTTCAGTACTCAACCATAAGGTCCTTTTATAATTCGATTCTTCTCTGCACTTATCCATAAGTGACGAAAAATAGTCACAATGTTCCGAAAATAACTCAAAGTATGAAGGTGTTTATTCTTATTTGAATGATGATAACAAAACTCAGGAATCTCTCTGCTTTGTGATAGTAATACTCCAAATACAGTTTGATTCAATATCAATCAATTCAACTATTTCTAAATCTCCCAGAATAGCTTTTGTATGAGACATTTTCTTCATTACGAAAATATTCAAGTCTCCACTGAAAATTATCTAGAGTAAAGGTGGGTTTACACGAGGCCAATATTAGTCCCTTCGGGACAAGAAAATGCCATTGCCTGCTCTTTCTGCACATGCCTGAATTTATTGTCGCGACAATATTGGCCTCATGTAATCCCATCTTAACTTAAGGTTTTTCGTACATTTTAAAATGGGTAGGTGGGATGACGTGATGGCAAGAAAAGAAAACTGCTTTATATTTAGATTAATTCGGAGCAATGATGGAAATATATGACTAGTGAGAAAATTTCATGTCAGAACTTAATTTTTAAACTACAGAATGCAATGCACCATTATAGTGTTTCGAATCTGTATCATAACACCACCTCCTGACTCCCTATGACTCTTTATAAGCTGTTTGAATGGACAGGAAGTGGAAAGCGGTAAAGTAGCTTATGTATGAAAAGGATATTGTAAAGTGATAAAACATATGAAACAGTTAAACAAGAAGGAAAGAGAAAAATAAATAAATAAAGGAATACATGAACAAAATTACAAATATATACAATACTGCGAAACATATTGTGATATAAAACATATTTCTGTGGTATTTTCTAAAAGTGTTGAATTTCAAAACACGCATCACTTTGGAGAACTGTTAAAGATACGAGGGGGTTTGAAGCACTTCACTGAGCGGTGAGAAAAGAAAACCTCTGCGAACATATGTTGATTCATTAATTTGAAACCAATGTGTACGGGATGAGCGAAAAGATGCAGTTTTGATGGAGATGAATTGAAATTGACGAGGATTGCTTGAAGTAATCTTAATCTGGAGTACAAAGCTGACCGTTGAGAATGGATCTGATAATATTGAAAATTTTATTCCTGGAGAGCTGGTAGGATGCGACCATTTGGAACCAAATATTTTCTAACGGTGATTTTGTAAGTAGTCTCAGTGGTGTAATGGAAGTTGGAACCAACTCCTCCACAACTGCAGTACAGGGATGAGACCAAGTTAATTCTTTTAAGGTAGGCTCCAAATGGGCCGTGGCCAATAAAAAAAATGATTTCTTCTCTCCGTCACGGGTTAGGTCAAGTCTTAACATAAAGAATATTATTGAATATGAGTCTCCCCTTTTCAGCTTCCTCCCATGCTTTTTGCCAACTCTCCATCATTATTTTCCTGAAATGGGCCTTGATGTGGGACAAGGGCAATTCGACGTCTCGGTATGGAGAACCATTTAGTGTGGCTTTTCTGACCAACATGTCAGCTGCTTCACTACATTCGTAGCCGGCATGTGCTTTAATCCAAGTGAGGAATATATTTGGTATTCTATTAGGGTTTTGGTGATAGTTCTGGCTATTTTACTGTTGGACTTCGGGTTAAATGAAGCTTGAAGGCTGGCCTGATTATATCAACGTGAATGAAGATGGGAAGGTTATTATTGTTGTGACTGGCGTGTTGGGCTGCCTCCTTGAGAGAGATCAGTTTGACCTGAAAGACTGTGTTGTCATTTTTTAACATGGCAGACCACCTATAAATTATGTTCTGGCCCTCAAAAACACAGAAAGCGGCCCCTACGCTTTGTTCTATTTTGAAACC
Source organism: Araneus ventricosus (assembly GCA_013235015.1). Taxonomy (NCBI): domain Eukaryota; kingdom Metazoa; phylum Arthropoda; class Arachnida; order Araneae; family Araneidae; genus Araneus; species Araneus ventricosus. The sequence continues at coordinate 7,426 of BGPR01015950.1, forward strand.
GTCGGTATAAATTCTAGTACATGTATTTCTGGTTCCGCCGTCTTGAAGATAAATTTGGTTTGGATGAGGGTGTTTGGCAGGTTCAGATGTCCATACAGTCCCCTTTTCTTCGATTTCTTCTGCTTGAAGTGTGGTGATGTCTAGACGAAATTGAGTTCTTAATCTGCAGAGAGTAGTAACTCTACTTTCAAGCTGAAATTGGAGATGGAGTGGGATTATACTTAGAATGACCTGGAGGGCTGCTGTAGGTGTCGTTTTATAAGCTCCTGAGATGGCAAGGAGGAAGCCGCGTTGAATGGATGAGAGTTTCCTGACCATTCGAGATGTAGGATTTAGACACCAAGCAGCAGAGCCATGTGCCAGCATTCTCTCAATTATTGTTTTGTAAAGAATTTTTCTGTACTTGGTGGAGATACCCCAGAACTTTGCTGCGATTCTTTGAAGATTTATGTGAGATTTGACAGCCTGGTAAGATTAAAGTTATAAATGGGCGTTCCAATTGAGTTTTCCATCTATGTGGATGCCCAGGCATGCTATTGGTTTCACTCTTTTAATTCTTTTTGTGTTACAGTAGATTCTTCTAGTGGATACAAGTCTACTGAGGGGAAGATATTGGGTTTTCTCTGCTGAGAAAGTAAGTTTATTCTTTGTAGCCTCTCTCTCTAGTTTGGTCGAATCTGTAATGTCGTTTACTTCCGATGTTGGTCCTGTGGTTGAAAAAGAGAGTTTCACAGAAAATAATATTGTTCATATTGGACGTCAAGTCAATGACAACCGGCATTGGCGACAAAATGAAGGTTCTAGAAAATGAAAAAATTATGATACTATCTCGATTTGGAGATCCTTCTGGAGTGACGTCACGCCCTGTCGGAAGGCCATAAATATAGGAGGAGCTCAAACGAGTCCATAGTCTCTTTGGAGTTTTGTTCTCAGTGCGTGTTGGTTAACTGTTAGACTCTGAATGCTGTTTCTGTTATTATTATTGATTTTCTCTCTGCTTGTGTTGCTAATTACCGCAAGTGTTGCTTTTCTTGTTATATGTGATTCGCGTTTTCTGGAATATTAGTGAATAAAGCGTCCTTCTCCTTTATTCTGCTTGTTGGACAACTTTCAACTTATACCCTCATATTTTAATTTACTTTATCATTTCTTATTACTGATTTTTATCTTGTGATTTGTTCCCTTGCAACACATTTCGATAATATAAGTTTTCTTGTTATAATTGTAGTTGATAAATATTAACGATATAATTACAGATTAAGTGTTAATAACATGATATTTATTTGTATTACTAAGATTTTTTTGTAAAAAAATGTTACTATGAATTTCATTTCCCATTTGTGTTCATAATTTTTTAAGGATAAGCAATATTTGAGATTTTAAACTTTCAAATATTTTTCCACAACGCATGTTTTGCACATCACATTATAGCAATTAAATATTATAACAGGTTTATTTTTTATGCACCTTTCCATAAGAAACAATATTATTCTGCCTGCAGCTAAAAGTTTTTAGGGCTGAACTAATTAAAAATGATGCGAAATGGCGAAAAAAGCTTTCAATTTTATGACTCTCATAATTCGCAATACATGGTATGAAATTTCATATAAATAATGTAATAAATTTTGTTCTGTATTTGCACAAAAAAACTTCATAAGATCTGCTTATCTACAGAATCATGAAAAAGGATTAATTTTCAAATCATATCTAACATATCTGATGAGGACAAAACACACTTAAATTTATATCAAAACATCAATTCAAGTGTTTGATTGTATGACTTTACGAATGTTTGATAAATTTAGAATTCAAATATCAGTATTATAAAACAAAAAAGTTGCTTCCTGAATTCGGGCAGATTTAAAATTAATAATTTATAAATATTAAATTTCTAAATCTTTCATGGAAATGTGCAAAAATGATATATTAAAACTATTCAAATATGTTTCAAAAACTGTTTCAAAGCTCTTCGCAGCTGCCATTATTCAAAATTTAATATAATTCGTAGTCGCACCACATGGATTAAAAAATAGAGAGGAAATATTTTACCGCCCACTTCAGAAGATGCAAGAGTTACTTTCCTCTCGGAAGTAGGCCGATAGATTTTTTTTTTATACTTGCGAAATTTTGAAGTACCTTAAACGATAATTGTATGGGCAATCAGTGCTGGTGTGCATTCTAAACTGCTTTTTGGATGAGAAAGTTTTCATAACTGCAACTCTTAAGTGCCTTTCCCAATATAGTTTTTATTTTATATGCTGCTTTTGGAGGCAAAAAATACTTGCGACAGTTTGGTAAATACGAAACTTTCAGTATGTGTCAGCAACTAAAGTGTAATTCAATGATGTTACAAATTCTTCTAAGCGTTCTGCTGAAAAAATCTATTTTTTTTGTGTATTTATAAAAAAATTAACACTACAGGAACACCAATTAACCTGTAGAACAGAAAATGAGCAGCAAGCAAACAAATAATTTAAAAGTTATAAGAACTTAAAAGGTAAGTGAAAACATTAAAGACATGTTACGAAATTAAAAGATGTAAGGATTTAGTCTTAAAAGACTTATTAAAAAATATTTTTCAAAATTGCATAAATCAATGTTATTAAATTTACAAAAACATTCTGAAAGAGGTACTTATTCCTAAATGTTAGTAAACACTTAGCACAGAAAAATGAATACATTTAAGTATGTCAGCGCAAGCAATCACATGATTGATTAATTAATAGAAAAACAGCAAACAAGAAAGATATATTGGGCTTTCAAACTTGGAAAATCAAAAATGCAACATAGATAAGAAATGTATCCTAAGAAAAAAAATTCTTAGTTTTGTAAAATAAATAATGGAATGAATTGGATTTATTTTTGGTCTAGAAATTTGAATCCTGAACAAGATTGCAATGCTAAGATTACAAGTTTTACTATGTTAAATAATATTTTATTTGATTGAATTAATTATATTCATATTGTACAATATGTTGAACTATGAGACGAAATGAATATAGGGGCTAGTAAGTTTTTCCCTAGATTCAGGGTGACCTCCAAAATTTTCAATCTTTTCGATGAGAATGATTTGCAAAAAAAAATTTAGATGCTTCTGTAATATTATGGAAATGAAGTAATTTGTACAAAAATATATTTTGTGAAACATTTTTAAATGTGACATGGAATTATTCCATTAATTCCATGTGACATTTGCCGAAATATCATTATGACATTACAACTAATTACTTCTTTATAAATCTGACTGAAATCTTTCCATTTATCAGAATACAGAGTAATACATATATTATGAACAGTTAACAACTAGTAAAATATTAACAATGCTTAACTCAACAATTACGGAATTTCTACAGCTTTAAGTTATCCATAATAACGGAGAACGTATAATTACTATAAAATTTAATTAAGAGCTATTTCTCTAGCAATCGTAAGTATTTGGCAACTTCAAAGGGCCTTAACCATTCATGCAATATTGTTATAGGCTTTCCTCAACGCAACAACGGGCAAATATAATAGTATTTGCTAATATTAGCGGATCAATTGACGATAATTCTACTTGAAATAATCACTCTGATTAGTTACAATGTATCCCTTTTCTAACAAGCCTAAATTATTATAGAGGTTTGGGTGGTCATAAATTATTGGACCCATTCCAAAAATTAATAATAAAAAACACTAATAAAGTTACAACTGCGTTTTTTTAAAATTAGAAACCAAATAAAAAAGTTTTTTTGAGATAGGTGGCGTAGCATTACGACATATTAAACTTGCTACAGCGAGAGATTTCAATACGCAATGGCTAACAATCATCAGAAGCAGATGCGCGTATTCTGTTTTCCTTTTTCAGTTTTTCTTGAATTTCTCCAAAACTATTTAGTTTTCAATTTACAATTGATTTAACAAAGTAAAAAGAATGGAATTTCCTACAAATACATGCTTTTATTTTCCTTCTAATTTAATAGCTTCGAAAATAATGGACCTTAAAAAATAGGAATTGTTCAATAATTTACGAACACCTAGACTGCGGTAACGGTGCGTTGCCTATCTGAAGAAAAAAACCTTTAAAATGCGCTCTCATTTGGAAAAAACGCAGTTGTAGCATTATTATTTTTTTTTTACTAATTTTTGAAAACTGCCCAATAATTTATAACTACCCTGTATTAATGAATCTGAAATTTCAGCTGAAAAATTCTTAGCCACAGATGTTTCTTGACTTCCCTGACATAATATTAAAATTCTACTAAAGATATAAAGGATTATATATAAAAGCTATTGCTTACACTTGTAAGGGAAATAAACTAATGGGAAACCTCTTGTGCGATTGCAAAGTTCAGAGTGCAACTTAAATGAATCTCTATTACTAAAAAATGCTATTAGTAAACAATATATTCACGGGAAATATTTTTCTTCTAACTCTAAAATCTCTCCAATGTAGTAACATTAATTTCATTTACCAATAGAAGAAAATGCGTACACGAATTGTCAGAGCAAAAGGAAATGATTTAAATAAAAAAAAAATGAAATCTACCGTTGTTGATCTCCTTGTCGATGGAATTCCGCAGTATAAATTGGCCATAGGTATTTGATGATAGAGAAAATAAAGACAAACAAAATGTAAATTTATAATAAACCATTCAGCATTTACGAATTACATGAATTGAAGAAATAGGCAAATAGGAAGTAAAAGTTCTGAAGTACAGGGTGATTATAATTAAAGTTACAGAACGCTATAGAAACAGAACCACTGATCAGAATGACGTCAAATTTGAACGGAATATTATTGAAGACGGGGGAAAACTTAACATACTGTTACCCGATTTCAACTTGTTGCAGAAAACGGTGGACAGCATATTAAACATGTTTTGCACCAGTCTCGCGAAATTTAAAAACCAATTTGATGGATGCTTTTTATGCGGTTTTTGGCCTCAGGACAATTTAAAACCGATTTTTCCCATCCGTTATGATCCGACCTTGCCGTGGTGGATGGGCTTCCGTAACTAACAATATCACACATGTACAGTCATGCACACTGAACAGTATAGTCGGTTCAACGTGTAACTTACACCTTAGCCGTTATTTTATGATTAATTTGTCATTTATAATCGAACCCTTTTAAATTAGGATGCGTGCAGCGCCATCTGTTGCTAAAATTTGGAATTTTTTTCTTATGCCATACGCTTTCCCCCTTCTTCAATAATATTCCGTTCAAATTTGGCGTCATTCTGATCAGTGGTTTTTTTTATACCGTTTTGAAACTATAGCTTTAATTATAATCACCCTGTATATTCTGAAAAAATAAATTCGTATAGTTCCCCCTCTACGAGAAGGAGGTTCAGATGTAAGTATCACGCATTATCAATCGAGTTAATTTTAATAAGGTAGGAGACGTCAACACAGTCGTACATCCTATTATTCTAGAACGACTTGCACTCCGTTTCGTACTTTTCCCCTGCTTAGAAAATGCACTCGTCTGTCTCGGGTAAAATGTCACCCAACTTCTCATGCTGGAAGTACTATAGGAAGGTTTCAATTCAAATAGTTTGAAGACAAATAAGAATTTGCATAAACGACCACTAAATGCATATTCTCTAAGTGAACACAACCGTCCAAGAGGTATTAAAGGCAGTAAAAATAGTCTATAAAATGAGTGAGGAAGATTATACTGGTTGGTTAGATTTAAAGTATTTTCTTCAGATCAGGAGAGTTCGCTTTCGGAATTATTTATTTCCACGGCTAAAACAAAAAACAGAAAGGTTTCGAATGAGTTCAAAATAATTCTAAATTAGCTTACTATTGACTTCATTTAAAAAATTCAGTCGATCATGATCATGTTAATTCGGAAACATAACTTAAACGATAACTAGTTTTACGTTGGCCATTTGTGAAACATTTCGTAATCCACCTTCCTTTTTTCAACTTGCATAAATAACTAGAAATTTTCAGATTGCGCAGGAAACAAATACCCTCTGATTCACTTAGTAAAAACTTTTAAAAAAAATTCTTTTCACGAAGGGCATATAATTAGCTTCATTTTCACAGTACTTCAGAATTTAATTCTTTTTTAAACAATTTCCCAGCCATTAATTTTATTTCGCAGGGTTTTTTTCAATACAAACTCATTTTTTTCTTGTTTTGTTAAACTAGTGAAAGCGTAATTGCGCTAAATTCTTTCAGTGAAATTCATTAATTCTGCTGTTATAAACATTCTTTTCTAAATTAACCACTTTCTCGTCATTTTTCCAAATATTTTTCTACTTATCCAATGGAATCCCTCCAAATTTCCATTACGCTACTGGTTGGTATATTTTTCTATGCATTCTTATTGTTCATAAAAGAAATTAATTAAAATGTCTCCCACGCTCTTATAGAATGCTACTAAAAGCATCGCGCTGAATGACAGGAAGTTAATTACTTACTGGTCAAAACATTCAAAGCAAAAACGCGCAGGTTGTCTTTTTTGTGCTCTTTTTGAAATATTTCTTTTAATCTAAATTTTTACTTATTCAGTAATCTTGGACCGTATTTTTCTCTCGATTCTTACATTTCATTTAATCACAGCGGTTGGTTTTCTAACATTAAAACAATTCAAGTAGCAATTGCAAACATCATTTAAAATATTAATTTCCGTGCGAGAGAAATTGTCTCTGATTGCAACACTCAATCTTTTTAAAACGCTTTTTTCTCTGATCTGTCCCCTTTGCGATGTTCTGAATTACTTGTTTGGGTTGTGAAAAAAGTTTCGACATGATGTACTTATTTAGATTTATAAGAGATAGTTTTTTTTTCTCTTTCTGAAATCTGTATAGAACACTGCCCTCACATACCCCCGGGCCTGTAACCATTATATATGTCGTCTCACTATCCGATTAAGATTCTCTCCGTAAGATGGCACGTTATCTCACTCATCATATACAGGGTTTTGAAAAATGTGGACAGAATAAAAGGGTAGGATAGGCTTATAGAAACAAGTTATTTTCGCAGTAGAGCATGGGGCCGAAATGTAAAGGGGATTCGCTACAGAAGGCTGTTCGTCAGTCAATTAGTTAAAACAAAAGGATACATTAGATGATATGCGAACAAGAATATTGGAATTTACTTTTTATCATTTTGTCACCAGAAAAAATACTTATACAGGGTGCCCACTAAAGTTCCTTGCCACCCTTTTAACTACCGAATGGCTGCAGCTATCTTTATTAAAAGAGGGGTCTAGGTATGGTAAAGTGACTAAGCGCTACTGGATGAAACAACTTACAGCGCCACCTGGTGGAAAACGGTGTAGTTACCGTTATTATCTCTAAAACAGTACGAGATAGAGGGGAAAAGTGAATAACAAAGTTGAAGAGCATCATTCATTTAGTACAAAAAGACGCTTTGTGGACGTAAATGCTTAGAACAGAACGCTTAAAATATATATTTGTTTGTTCGCGATTTCCTACACTGACATGAGACAAAACATTCTTAGAAAGTTAGTTAAAACAAAAGAATACATTAGATGAAATGCGAACAAGAATTGTAATTTACTTTTTATCATTTTGTCACCAGAAAAAATACTTACACAGGGTACCAACTAAAGTCCCTTACCACCCTTTTAACTACCGAATGGCTGCAGCTATCTTCATAAACGAGGTCTCTGGGTATAGTAAAGTGACTAAGCGCTACTGGATGAAACAACTTACAGCGCCACCTGGTGGAAAACGGTGTAGTTACCGTTATTATCTCTAAAACGGTACGAGATAGAGGAAAAAAGTGAATAACAAAGATGTAAAGCATCATTGATTTAGTACAAAAAGACACTTTGTGGACGTAAATGCTTAGAACAGAACGGTTAAAATATGTATTTGTTTGTTCGAGATTTCCTACACTGACATGAGACAAAACATTCTTAGAAAGTTAGTTAAAACAAAAGAATTCATTAGATGAAATGTGAACAAGAATTGAAATTTACTTTTTATCATTTTGTCACCAGAAAAAATACTTACACAGGGTACCAACTAAAGTCCCTTACCACCCTTTTAACTACCGAATGGCTGCAGCTATCTTCATAAACGAGGTCTCTGGGTATAGTAAAGTGACTAAGCGCTACTGGATGAAACAACTTACAGCGCCACCTGGTGGAAAACGGTGTAGTTACCGTTATTATCTCTAAAACGGTACGAGATAGAGGAAAAAAGTGAATAACAAAGATGTAAAACATCATTGATTTAGTACAAAGAGACACCTTGTGTGGACGTAAATGCTCAGAACAGAACACTTAAAATACTTATTTGATTGTTTGCGATTTCCTACACTGACACGTCATAAAACATTCTTAGAAAGGGAAAAAACTAGTTATCACAAGATACCGTTATTTTCGATGTTCAAACTTCTCTGCGTCAGCTACAATGTAGATTGTCCGAAAGATTATCTTTTCTCCTTTCGTTCAAGTTTCGTGACATCACAGTTTCGGAAGCCGCAAACAAACAAATGTGCATTTTAAACGTTATGTTTTTAGCATTCATGTCCATAAGGAGTCTTCTTGTACTAAATCGATTATGCTCTGCAACTTTGTTTTTGACTTTTTTCCTCTATTACTTGCCGTTTTAGAGATAATAACGCTAACTCCTCCGTTTTCCACCAAGTGGCTCTATAAGTGGTTTAATCCAGTAGCGCATTGTCACTTTTACCATGCACAGACACCACTCTTATGAAGATAGCTGCAGCCATTCGGTAGTTAAAAGGGTGATAAGGGACTTTAGTGGGCACCCTGTATATGAATTGAAAACATCATTATAATAAATTAATCGATTCAATATTGTAACTTTTGAAGGCATGTGTACAAATATGCTTTAAATGATTTTGCTCAATAGGATTATTTTTCAAATTTTCATTCCATGTGTCTAATGCTCTAAACGTCTTACTTTATAAAAAAATTGAATAAATTCATAATGGGAATTCCTATTATACAGTGAATTTAATCGTACATCCATTTTAAGTTTCGACTTCATTCATACAGTTAAAATAAAATTTTCGGTTAGGAAATATGAAATGTTAATACAGATTAAATATGAATTCATAAAATATTTTTTGAAAATTAACTGTTAACTCAAATAACATAATACCCAGATTTGAAAAAATTGCATTTTTAATTATATATACGCTGAATTATTTTGTTATAGCTTTAAAAACTGAAACTTTGTCTTTTGAAATGAATAAATAGAATTTCTTTTATTTAAGAAAGAAAATTCATTTCTTAGGAAAATGTTTCTTTAAATTTTAGGCAAATATTTGTAAAACATGAATGATCCGCTTTTCAAATGTACAAGAAAACGGAAAGACCGTTTTATCTGCTTAAAATGTTGAGTGGTAGTAAGGAAAAATCCATTGAAAAAATTAAACATTAGAATTTATGACACATTTAAAATTATATATATTTAAATTTTCTTTAGTTTAAAAAAATGCTTTTAATTTAAAATGCTCTAAAAATAATTTATCGAACTATAACTGTGTATATACGCACTGAATTTCATTACTCTAAATCATTTATTTTCAAAAAAAATCCTAGAGTCCGCCTTTCTTTATTTAAACTACTAGTTAAAATGCCCGGCGTTGCTCGGGATAAAAATATTTTTAAGACGACGTACTTATAACACTTTCATCTTAATAAAAAGAGTTTTTCGCAGCAGCGTCGTTCGTTGATTTTCATTCATCCATTTCCATGCACTCTAACTCTCTCTACCAGCAGTTTAACACACTCCACTTATTTTTCTCTCCTTCGTTTGAACCACCTGGTAAGATTGTAGTAGTCCTTCATATTCCATTTTATCCTCCCCTTCATTGCTAAGTCGACAGCATAAGCTCTTTCATATCTTGGATTTTATTGCCATTATCCGGACTACAATTCTCTTCTCTTTAGTGTTTGTGTCACTGACCGGAAAAAACCGCATAGTGATCTTTCTTTTCTTCCTTAGGTTCTCTCCCTCCGGCAGGAAGCGGGCTCAATAATCTTGAAGGATTTTACACCAACATTATGATCTTATTAAAATTTGTAAAAATGAATCAAACATTGCTGAAAGAGAATAATTAACGTCATTGGATTATGGTGCAAACATATTGAAAGATGTATACGCTACTAAATAAAAGCAGAAATAAAAATTCTTCTTCCTGTTAATACAGTCGACGTTCGTTTTCACGAACTTGTAGGGAACATTCAAATAGTTCCTACACTGTAAAAAAATTTACGGTTTTAAACTGGCAGCTGGGTTGGTTGTGCAAAACCGTAAAAGTTACGAAGTAAATCCGTAGGCACAACGGTTTTTTACCATACAGGAACAAGTTTTTCCCGTAAAAGTTAGGAAGTAAATCCGTAGTCACAACGGTTTTTTACGGTATGAAATCAAGTTTTCTCCGTAAAAATTAAGTCATCGAAGTAAGTGACGTCATCGACTAAGTTGAGTTGTTTTTCTCCTTCTGTTCGAGTTGAAATGTGCTGATATGTATTATCAATTAGGAATATTAATTAATCAAGGCTTAATTATTAATTTAATTAATATAATTTTTAATTGAACTTACTTGGACGATTTCGATGCAAGATGGTGACAAAACTTCTAATTCCTCCTAGCCGGGGATCGAAACCGCGTTCATAGAAATAAAAGGCAGCCGCTCTAACCACTAGACCACCGGAGACTTCATAAAATGAAGTAAAAATAATCTATTTGAGTTTTAAAGTCACTATAGCTCTAGTGGCGCCACTTAGTGGTGTAATAAATCAACTATTGCCAGAACACGAGTTTTAAGGTTAGCTTTCATGAGTGACAACAGGTTACTGCAACATGTGTAAACAATAGCGGAGATGGAACCCTATTAAAAACATGAAATGAATGCAATAAAATTACATTTAAGAAAAGGGAAAGTTATCTTACGGAAAACAATACCGTATGACAAAAAATAGAATTTGAACTGACGGTTTTAAACCGTTTATGGCTGGAGCGGAAAACGGTGAAAAACCGTTTTGTCAACAAAACAGCTTTAAACCGCCAAATATACGGAGAAAGTCCGGGAAAAAAACGGATATTTTTTACAGTGTAAAATAGAAAGTTCGTAAAATAGAAAAGCACCAAAAATGATATGAATACATACAATAATTATGTCTATTTTTATCAAACTGTCCCCTCTTCATAGATGAAGCAGTATTTCAAGATCATTTGCTACTATTATGAAATAAAGCTATACATGTATTTTTTAAGTGTACAAGAAATAAATGCAGATTTATTCACAAAAAATTATTTTAATACCCAGAAAAATACGTTTTCATGCTTTGATAACATTATATGTGAAAACATAGACTGTATGACTTAGATGAAAATGCATAGATGAAAACATAGATAAAAAATTAGGAATGGAAATTAATCACTTATTCTTTTGTTTTAAAATCACATTTTGGAAAATACATGTTTCCATTTTATCTATGCTTGAAATTATTTCACAGTTATTGTTCCCTTCAAAAAAGTGCCTTAGTCCTGACAACCAACCACAAGGACCACGGAACGCTACTTGAACTTGTTGCTATGCCCCCCTCCCTCCGAAAGAGGGGGGGGGAAACAACACATTCTTGGTATGAACCTGTTGAAAGTTTAATTGACGTTGGCACTGCGTTCCTATATTTTTTTAAAAAATTACAGAAGTATGAAAACTACGTTCGTAGAAAAGAGATTTTCATAATTTGTAGTTCGTAAATGCGAGCGAAAAATTACATTACGTCTATGGGAGTGTATTCGGGACCACTCGCTAGTTCGTAAAATCGTAAGTGTTCGATAAAAAGAGGTTCGTGAAAACGAACGTATACTGTATTCAAACAAAACAATTTTTTTATAAATTTCACGGTGGTAAAAATATGGAGGATTTGATGAAACAACAAATTGGTTTGAATTTAATTACAATAATAAAAAGCATTGTTACAAATTTTGTTTAGAATAAATTTGAAATGTTTATAAAATTAAAGAAAAAAGGAAAGATATTTAAATGGAATCATTAAATAGATAATTTTCTGCTCTTTAGGATGGTTGTAAATCATCTTCGTGCAATATAATTTTCTGAAGTTACTGGCTAAAAACTAAGATACAACGCCGGAAATTTGCTTAGTGTTCGTTATTTAATTATATATCTTAGCAAGTAATTTTTTTGAAAGTTGAAAAAAGTACAATTAATCTTGGAACGGACCCCAGAATGGTATGCGCAAATTTCATGTCGAAAATATTTACCGTTTAGGAGGAGTTCTTGCGACAGATAAACCGTTTTAACCTCTTTTTTCCCCTCCCTTAGGCCTCTTCTTACGATAGGAACCGGACTAAGAAACCTTGAAGGCGTAACACACGCTGATTAGGATAATTTAAAATTTGTGAAAACTAAACAAAACATCGAGGGAATAATTTACTAACATCATTGGACCACAATGTAATCGTATTAAAAGTGTAAATGCTACAACAACCTGAAACCGGAAGTAAAGTCTCCTTTTTGTTTATTTCCAATAAAACCAATATTTTCTTATATTTAACATTTCTTTCTTTTATTAATTGGCTTGATTTTAATTTTATGAGAATAAAAAGTATTGCTCGAAATTGAGTTAGAAATATATTTTTAAACGTTAATAATATTCAGAGAAAATACTTTACCGCAAAAGAATTTATATCATTGGAAAGATAATTTTCTGCTCTTTAAGATGGTGCTAAAATAACTGTCACACAATGAATATTTCAGAATTTATTGGCAAAAAATATCTAAGCTTTATGCTTAATAACGGCTAATTTTCGTTATTTAATTAAATATCTGAAGAATTAATTAATTCTGAACGTTGAAAATAGCACAGTTGACCTAGAAATGCACCCCAGAATGTAATGTGCAAATTTCATGTCGCTACCGCTCACCGTTTAGGAGGAGTTGTTGTGACAGACACACACATGCATTTTCTGTTTTATATTATAGATATGACAACTACTGTCTGCTTAGTTTTAAATATTGCCTATTACATTGGTCTGGAGATGCTAAAAAGACACTGAAAACATTATATGTACAGATTTTATTTGCTTATATATTTTGTTTTGTTTTACGACTATTGTTTTCCCAATTGCTTGTCTTGCATGTTATTACATTGCCCAGGAGTAAAAAAAAGAGAAGCTGAAAACTATTGCATGCATGTGATATTTCATTTCTGGTAAATGTGATTTATTTTCTCATTTTAAAGCCCCTTACTCGGTGTTTCAACAATTACAACTTCATTTACTTATTATGCTATTTTCACAAATAAAACAATATAGAAAGCTTTCATTAAAATAAGAAATAATAAAACGTTAAATATTAGAGTTATTTTTTGAAAAATTTCAACAACGAAATAATATTTTTTAAAATATGTTCAGAAGAAGGCAGTAAACATACATTATATTAGTCCTGCAATTCTTAAAGAAAGATTTTATATGCTGTAAAAGTTTAGAAAATATAAAATAAGAGTGAAAATAATAATACTTAAACATTATACATCACTAATAGAAAATAGTTTAATTTCAGATACGTAATTTTTATTTTAAATAATGGAACAAAGAAGAGAGATGGTATTTTCTTATAATTAGAAACATTTCTATAAACGTTTTATTCATCACTTTTCCAGAAAAAAAACTGTTTTTAATTTTACAAATATGCATACGCTTTATTCCGAAAATGTTTAAAACTACAAAAGTATTTCTAATTAATTCTTGACAAGAACCTCTTTATACCTTCCTGAATAAACATGTCAGTTACGTCAGGTATGTCTTGAGGATCAGGACGGTAATAAATAATGATTAATTTCTCGTGCATTTGTTCACAATATCTTCATTAAATAATATACTTCCAAGACGCCTGATGATTGTAGCATCCATCCAGAATTTATAACAAAATTCTATATTTCTGATGCTTCCAACAAATTATATCGGAGACAGGTGTTCATGATGAAGAAATAATCATACATCTTTTGTTTTTAAATAAAAGAAGAAACTGGAAATCTTGAGGAGAAGGTCTTTTACGATTCTTCTTCGAGGCAGTGGAAAGAAATGTCATAGAAATACTACTTTTAGCAAAAAGGTATCATGTATCAGTCCTTTTACTTTTAAAATAAAAATTCACACATCATTTTTTACACGAAAAAAGTATGCTGTATTTAGGTATTAGGAGAGGCTTTTCATATGAATGCCATTTATACTAAATAACATACAGTTTCTTATTTTTCTATTGAAAATGTTATATTCCTACAATTATTATAAAACAATTTTAGATATATAATTTAAACCAATTATAACTCCAAATCACACTAGAATAAAATCTAAAAATTTAGTATATATATATATATATGTGTGTGTGTGTGTGTATTTAACATTTCAAATATTATTTTTTTTGAAAACTGAATTATTTTCTTCAGTTTTAAATATAGGTTTCAATATACACTGCTCATAAAAAATTAGGGGATTTTGAAAAATAAATATGATGCTATTAAGAGCAAAGGAACATTTCATTTTTTATTAACCTTTCAGCGGGCGTGGCTACGCAAACTTTACGACTAACGGGGTTTTCCATACCCTGTTCACAGGTTCGGAATCAAAACTGTCTGAATGTCACTACTATTCCTCATAAAACTCCTCACTTCAAGATTAAATGAGTTTATCGGAAGTTAAAGATGATTTCATACTGTTTTATGGTTCTGTCGTAAAATTTACGCCGCGCGCTAGCTTGTGTAATTTGGAATTTTTTAATATCTTAACGTTTCAGTTTGGTAATTATATATCCAGTGCGTAATACGGCGATTTAATATTTCATTTTACATTGTCAAAAATATTAATACGTAATAAGCCTGCTAAGAACCCAGAGCCGACGAATTTTCTTGAAGAACTTAGCCCTCAGTCTGATGAAAAAAATACTTCACTAAATGAGCACAAAACATCTGATCATCGTCATTTGACATTACCATGTCCTCAAGTCTAAATTATACATCACAACCTGAGAAAACAAGTGAACATCAACCAGCATTGAGAAGAAGACTTTGTGGTTTGTGTTTCAAGAAATAAAACGATCATCAAAATCCATGAAATGCAGTAGATGCAACGTATATACTCGCAAGCGTCACTCATTAACAATATGCTGTGATGTTTCGAATGCAAAAACAATGACAGGAAACTAAGAAGAAAGTCTTTGCTGTACAATCTTAGTTTTGTTATAGTTCATTTTACTGTATATTGCTTAATACCATTTTTTATAAAATAATATTATTAAACCTCATTGCTTTCTCTGATTTCAGTATAATTTTAGATTTTGCTAATAAAATTGAAATTAATTTTCACTCTTGATGGATCGATTTGCTTTTCTGACTTGTCTTTTTCAACTAATATGAAATAACTTACAATTTCCATATTAAAAAGGAAAAAATATTATTGTGTCTTAAAAAGTACTAGAAGCGACTACTCGTGTAAAAAATTATAGCATAGCCGTTGAAAGGTTAAACCAGAACTTCAGGGATACAAACAACAAGTAAAAAATATTGTTCGATCATGCCAATGAAATGAAATACCAAATTTTGGATGAAAATGCACTGCAAAAATGTTTAAAAGTGCGAGAGTAGCTGCACATTTCCTGATCTTCAAATGCAATTTCTGAAATTTTCCAGGTCTTGAAATGCCCCTGTAAATTGTATTTCTGGAATGCTAAGCATACTGAGCTTTAAGAAATCTTGAAGCTGATCAAGACAAAAGTGGCAGAAGCACTTCGAACATCCCAAAGCGTAATTAGCACACTATGAAATCACTTGCGAGAGACTGGCATAATAAGAAAAAGGCGGAGGCGGGTTTAGCTATCGAACGGCTTTCTTTGACTTGACTAATCTAATTTAAGAATACAAATACATAGATGATTTGTTTATTTTAAATTCTGAAAACTTAGATTTCATAAGTAATTGTTACTCAAAAGAACTTAAACTTAATAATACGAACTCTCATTAAAATGCAGGTACCTTTTTAGATATTAAAATTGAAATTAATAAGCAAAATACTTTGATTGGCCTGTTTTATAAAAGAGCTGAATTTAATTGCAAGTGTAAAAAATATTTGTGATTATCATTCCAATATAGATTCTAGAGTTTTTAGGAATTAAAAAAATATGCAACAATAGAAATTATTTTTTAATGGCTTCCAATGTTCTTTTAAAGATTTTCAATGGCAACCATTTCCCTTTTAATGTTCACGGCATTAAAGATCTTATCCTTAAAAGCAGTCTGGAATATGCAATCTAAAAAAATCACATTTTTTAAAGAATAAACGGAAACTAAGAGCTTTGTTTATTAATATGTCTAAATAGTTCCATCTCCTCAAAAAATTCCTGTATTTAATTCTTCTGTTTTGTTTTTTCGAATATAGATTTTGCCATGGGACTAGTGTTTCTTTGAAAATTAGCCTAATTTTTTTAAAGAAAGTTAGCGTGGGTTTGTGATTAAGTGTAGACATTTTTTTTCTCTATTCTGGATATGGGGTAAGTTTATCTATGATGGCTACCTTTAATAAGCCAGATAGCTGATATATTTATATCAATATTATTAGCGTTTTTATGTTTGTGTTTTGTTTCTTCCTATTTCTTTTGAAATAATGCTTTTTAATGTACACATCTTCTTTGTCTTTTGTTGGGAAATTTTGTGCTAAAAGAAGCTATTTTTGGCGTAATAAAAGCTTCTTACAGAAAAATATTCCACCTATTATTTTGAATCCATTTCGAATAAACCACTTAGCCCTTGAACAAATAAACTAGAATGGATTGCTTGTTTGTTTTATTCGATTCCCTCTGAATTTATCTTTGTTTTTTGGCTTTCTTTGTAGGTATTGATTTCCATCGTTTGCTTTCCTGATGTTTCTGTTTGACAAATAAAATCAAATACTCCTTTTTCATCTCCTCATATTCATTTTGAAATATACCCTAATTTTTGTGACCAGTGTATGTTCTACGGCGTGAATCATTACAGTAGCAACTGTAATAATTCAAGCCGATTAACAGAAGTCTTAAATTATTTTTTTCTAAAATATATTAATATTCAATTTTATAACAATTGAAATCAAAAATTGGAATGACATTTGATGTTCAGGTACTAAATAACAAAATCTATGATTTCTAAAAATTACTGATAGAATCTATGAGTCATCTATATTCTTTAAAACTAAAGAGTCTTTTCTTAGGTAAGTGAATAAATGACCCATTTTCAGAAAATATTACAGAAAACAAAAGATGATTTTCCTTCTCCTCTCACTCAAAATACCAGACACCTGCCTCTCAGGAATGCACGTATGCTAAAATGCAGAAAACATTTGCTATCTACATATCATATGAGATCAAAAATACAATATAATCTTATTCCCATATATTCATCGTTTATATCTTATAATAATCCTTTATTTCATGATTGTCAAGGAAACAAAAAATTTGGAATAAATGTTAAATGTGATACGAATTTCACTGCTTAGAATTGCAACACATTTGATATTCTAACCATCCTCCCCACAACAGAAAAAATACTTTGTTCATTTCAGACATTACTTGGCATCTGACAGTTATCTCTGTAAGCTTATTTGGACGAAAATCATGAGCATCACAAAAAATAAATAAACCAACACATGAGATCACACACGCAATTTGCCGGATCCCTGTATCAAGATTCTCTCCGCAGCAAAATCGGAAGCATGAGAACAGCAGCACCTGTCACTAGCACGTCTCTTCTAAGCCTAGATCTCATCCTTCATTAATAAAGGAAACAATGCCTTTAGTTTGAGCTGTAATTAAAAGGAACGTCACCTGGCAGTATTGAATTAATCACTGGAACAATTTCTGTTCATATGACAGCCAATTCTTTACATAGAAAAAGTCACTAATTAATCTCAATAATTATAATGTTTTAGTAGATTAATTTCCGCCTTGATTATTAGACATATTGTCACAATAAAAATCTATATGTTGGGAAGAATATTTTATTAGAAAAATGCGTGATGCGTTTAAAGTGTTACCGAATATTTAGAGATTTTTTATGCGTCAGCCTATCAACCCCGTTTTAAGGACGTTGTTCCTCGTTAATATTCAGGCTACACCTGCATTGTTTCTAGTACGCCAGGCCGTTTTGTTACTTTTTTTATAAGTAAAGAGTAACATTATGATTTGTTTGTTTGTTTGGCACGTTGGTACATTTTGAAAATGGAATGCCTCTTTAATGAAGCAATGCAACAAGCTATTAGGCATAATCGTTTTAGCCGGTCCTGATGATTTGAATGGTACGATGTCTGAAATCGAACAGAAATCCATCAGAGATTATCCAAAACTGGGAGCCCTTCCACGTCCTCGGGCTATCTGCATGTCGAGAAAACATGTGTTGTGAAAAAATGGACTGCCGCTTTACTGAAGCAATGCAACAAGCTATTAGGCATAATCGTTTTAGCCGTTCTGATGATGTGAATGGTACGATTGTCTCAAATCGAACAGAAATCCATCAGAGATTATTCGAAACTGGGAGTGCTTACACGTCCTAGGGTTATCTACACGTCGTGAAAACATGTGTTTTGATTCTTAGAAATCATTGCTTAAATATCAATGAGATGGCTGAAGTTTGTTACACTTATTGTACCTTATAATCAGCAGACATCTTGACTGAGGAGCAAAACACAAATTGTGACACAATTAGCCAGGAATTGCAGGATCATTCTAATGTGAATCAAAACTTTTTAATGTGTATCGTTACTATTCAGATTTGACTCTGTGAACTTTCTATTGCTTCCAAAGTTGAAATCCAGCTTAAAAAGTCTTAGATTTGAAACATTAAAAAGAGAGAAAATGTTCGTCAAGGGAATTATAGCAGTTTCAGAAAAAGTATTGCTAGAAACCATTCTACCAATAGAAAAATACTTGTTGGAAGACGCATAAAAATTGAGAAGGAATATATTTTGAATGAAACAAGTTGCATTCAAAGGTATTCTTCGTAAATAATTTAGTTTAAATGTCCAGTTTCTTTTTAAACAGACTTTGCATTTCGTATATGCTTAAAATTATTTAATTAGTTTTCTTCGGGATTCACATTGTTTCTTTAGTATTATATAAATGAAACTTTAAATGGGAAATTCTTAAATTAATATAATTCAAAATATTTCCAAAACAAAATTCGCGTGAAAGCTCGTCTTATTATTTTATCGAGATTTAAATTGTTTCATCTATAATATGTGTTAACAAATCAAATGGAGTCTATTTACATGAGTTCATAGTAAAAATGACAAAAGAAACTGAAGAAAGTGTTCACGTTATACATAATCCAACCACTCGTAGTTTCATGCCCTACTGTAACTTTAATTTTTTATTTTCCTCCTGGCTTTGGAATTAAAATTAAAGTGACACTGCACATTTGATACGAATTATGTGACGATTTATTTGGTCTATTCTGAAGCATGAAAATCATTCATATGTGAATAAATCTCGAAAGAGAAAGTTCAATATAGTAAAAAAAAACATACAATTAATTGAAATGGCGGAAAAAAATACCAAATATTAATCAAAATGTGCCAATCTAAAATATCTGTCTCATGAAAAGCAAACAGCTTGCAGTGATTAAGAATTTGAAAATTGTTAATCGATAACTATACGTCAGGATTGCGTTGATCAATAACGGAAACGTCTCGATTTCTAAACCCAAAGAATAGTCCTCATGTTAACGGTTAGACGTCCTGTCTAACGAGAGTTCTAAAATCAGTCAAGATGTTCCAGACACACTTTGTCATTTCAAGAATCTCTTCAAATCGGATGCAGGAATCTTCTAAATTCTTTTCTTCCTTCTTTACAATAGAAGTAATTTTTCCCTCCATCTCACTGGTAATAATTCCTTTTGGGGAATGGTACTTTCGGGGCACTTTTGCGAAGCGCAATTCAATAATTTTTCCATCCACTTAAAGGTAGAAAGGAATGAATTTCCTCTTTTCTTGTAGTATTTGTTTGTTGAGGCTTCGAATCGTGGATTTATACTAGAATTTGATTTTATTTTCAGTTGATTTGTTACTGAATTTTATTGTTATTTGATTTGGCATTCATATGTGGAACAATAATTCATACTTCGCTGATGCAGATCTTTCAATTATGAGCGTTTGTGCCGAAAAATGTTCAGAGTACCCCACTTTAGAATAACAATGTTCATCGGGAAATTATTTTCCAGGACTGCGGTACCTTCTTACCTTTTCTTTTTATCACATTTTTAATGCATTTTATCTTCCTGAGTTATAGAAATTTTTAGAGAGAAGGTAGCTTTCGAAAAAAAAGTATTGAGAAACTTCCAGATTGGAAAAGCAATAAATTTTGAAAAATTTTGTGAAATCGATAATAACCTTTTCTTCTCAGTTTCTGACACAAATTCATAACTTTTGTGCTACTAAAACTGCATTTATTGAGAAAAGAAAAAATATGTCATAAAAAATAACATTACATACAAGAAAGAAATTTGAATTTCCTATATAAGCTTGCGAATTTTTAATTGATTAATTTTTTGATCGTTTGAGAAAAAGCTGAGAAATCAAAAATACAAACGTAATGGGACGCAATACATCTGACAGATTAACGTGCCCCTCACATACATCAAAAGAGCACAAGAGGGGAAAAAAACCATGATACCATATTGTGAGTGGTAGGGAGGCAGGAAGTTACTACCACTCCACGTCACATCTCCGTTCTTAGAGTGTAGATAGTTTCCAATCAGTTTGGGATGGATATGAGCGTATTTCGGAAAGTTTGGGGCGTTTCTACTTTTTTGATGTTTTAATAACTATAGAGAGAAAAAGGAGAAGAAATATTTAAAACTTATTTGAAATAAGATTTAAATGGGTGGGATTGTTTCTAAAGCATGTGAAAATGCTGGCAAAAGCAACATCAAAATTGTATCTCAACTAACATTGCTTAATATTTCTTTTTTGTGTTGATAAATTGCACCATTATTAGATGGGAATGGAGGAGCTTATTGCTATCAGTTTAAATCTTACATATGAGGTGTTAACTAGCAAATGTAGCATAAGAGAAAAAAAAAGAATCCAAATATATATAAATACAAAAACTAGCATAAGAGAAGAAAAATAATCCAACTATGCAAATATATACAAATACAAAAACAACACAAACTGATTAAATTAGTTTTCTATAATATGGTGGCATATTAAAATCGAAGATCAAGTTTCAACACACAATAAAATAAAAAAATAAGAAATGAAAATAATAAAAAGATGACAGAAATAAGCAAAAAGGGGTAAACTACTTAAACCTGCACACTTCTAAAAACAGATTAACAGAATTCAAAGAATAACAATTGAAACAAAAATGCATACCTTAAAAAGATATAAATACATGCTCTTAAAAAGATATTTAAAAGAAAAAGTAGATACTGAAATTTACTTTCTGGTGCGATGAATAACATTAGAATGGTTAAACATATTTTTATGTACAGTAGATAACTAAACGAATAGCAATGACTGGCTGATGAGATCCAAAAGAAAAATAAACTTGTACAGAATCCTGGGTAAATTATTTAAGGCGAAATGGGATCAAGGACAAAAAGAACGTCGTTTATAGATGTCCGATGTTCTTCTAGAGTGATGATGGCAAAATCAGGTTTCAGCACCTAAGCATCTTAGTAGAGGTCCTACATCTTTCGCGGTAAAATCCGCAAATGGGCACACAAAAATATGGGTGCTTCATTTCACAGATTAGATACACCAGCCGGAAGATTAAGTATAATTTTAACTTCCTGTTTTTTAAAAACTATGTATTAATTATTAAGAAACTATATTATTGATAATAGTAGTTTATAATGTGATTAATGTTATTCTTATTTTATTATATTTGATTTCATTTTCTGTTGTTTTCATTATTGGATTAAAAGTAGTTTCCTAATATTCTCAGATTAATTTATTTTCTGAATACTGGCTCAGATTGTTTTATTTCATTTTTTGTTAATTGAGAACTATTCCTAGAAGGATATCCTTTCTAATTCCATATATTTTCAAACTAATAACTTCGCAAACTTTGAAGCCCCTCAATTTTTCATATTATGGGACAGAACATTTATAATCCTATTATGTTTGCTGTCTCATTCCTCTAAGAAGAAATATTCCCTTGTAAATTATATTTATTTTTTCTACAAGCAGAAAACCATTTTCTCAAGTTGAATTGAATCGTGGTATTATTTCTATATTGAAAATGCAAACATTTACCTAGACTCAAACTGAATGAAATTATTATTTTTTTTCTTTATCAATGCATTACGGACAAAAACTATCTAAGTTTTTCCTACTGAACCCTTTTCAAACAATCCTCTTAGCCACAAAGCTCAAAACATGTGAAAAATTATGCTAACTAACTTTAAAAAACATATATGCATGGAAATAAGATATAAATAACAAAAATTATAAACCCAAAATTTTTTTATAATATATAAATAAATTCATTAAACCAAGATGATGTAATGTGTTTACAAACTTAAGAAATTCTGATTGCAAAGCATGTTGTCAATATCTAAGCGATCTAAAAATTCCTATACTAGATGTCATTTGCAGCTGTGAGCCATTTACATATTTTCGTTCTGAGTAATCTCACAAAATAAAATTTACTCTACGAATATTTTATTTATACCTGACTAACAAAAAATTCTTTATTTTCCAATTTTAATAGTCGTTCTTAATTTTTTTCAAAATGTTAATAAATTCATTATTTCATTTAAAATTCGATAATGTATAATTTGTATTATTTTATTAATACAGTGTTGTACGGAATTTTTTCCAACATAATTTACTCAAGACGAATACAAACTCCATATTGCGAAGAATAGTTAAAAATAAATAAATAAATATTAAATTTGTAAAAATAAAACACACCTTAAAGTCGTCGTTTCTTTCTTTCATTTTTTTTCAAAAATCAAAAGATGATTGACTCCTTTGAATATTTTTCGATAATTTTAAATTTCTGTAAAGTACTCTAGAATGTATATACTGAATTTTCATGAAGCTTGCATCTTAATACTCACAAAGAATGCTTTGTTGGTAAACCCCATAACCACTAAAATATCTCGATAAGATTGTTTTCACATATTTCTTACATAGTTAATAAGATGGTTGAAGGTTTTTGTTTCTCTTGTGTACAATCCTGCTGGAACTTTTTCAGGTAGTAAGTTATTTCGCGAATAAATTTTCAAGGAAAATGCATAAGAAAAGACGAAGATGGTTTAGAGAAGAGTAAACTAGCTTTTACAGGGCAACAGAACGCCCACATGCAACTAATATATGTGTTTGGCAAAAAGTTTTCCAGACACTGGTGCAGACCTAAGTAAATATATTTTTAGAACTTTATTTTGATGAAATTTTTACTAACACCGCTTTCCAGCTCCTGTTGTTGACAATGAATGTTACATTTTGAATTTTATACGGTGAGATGAAAAAACAGCTTTTGTATCTTTATTCAAACATAAGTTATATTGTTCAATGCAAAATCAGCTTCATTTCTTCCGGCCATTCATGTAATTTGTGTGGACATAAAAATGGTTAACTTTCTCCATGCTCAGTAAGGAGGTCACACGAAATATCCTAGCTTCTTGTGCCTATGATAAAGGTGAGCCAAACGATACCACTGGCTGAGAAAATGATGGCCTACGAAAGAGAACATAGAGAAAGAAATGCCATTCGTGAACACTTAATCGGAGGACTCAGAATCACCTTGCCTGCATTACGTATAGAGATAGGGTTAATGGAACAGTTCATAGAAACAGCTCCTGTTTTGTATACATAGGACAAAAATGGTTGAAATAAGTGCAGAAAAAAAACTAGAATTTCTTATTGTCTCTAAATCAGATAGCTCATGAACTGTAAAGATTTTGTTGATTCCATAACTGAGACAGAGCACATTTATTTAGGCAGGTCCGTTAATGGCATGATAGGAATAAACGAGCGACAAATGACGAAGAAGTCATTATGTTTTCTCAGTAGGAGTTCGAGCTGGCAAATCATAGTAGCTGTGACTCATGCTCATTGTGAACCCCAATTTACGATATGACGAGTTTTCCGGGCGAAATATCACACCTATATTATTTGCAACGAATCCATACGCTGACTGCGTCCAATTATCCCCGCTGAGAGCAGTTCGCAGGTTGTTTTCTAGGAAAAAGTGAGTCCATATTGATTTTCAGGCGAATGCCTTTTCAATGGTTGCAGCCATCTTCAAACAAGATGGTGAATTAAATATTCACAATCAGCATATGTAGGTGAGGTCAAACCCACGAGCAACATACCCACATGTACATCAGACATGATTCTCTGTTACTATTTCGACAGGGATAGTAGAAGACCACCTAATGCGGCCATATCTTTTGTTACAACAGCTTAGAGTTCAATTGTGTCGTTTGTTTTTGCAGGAGATTATTGGAATCGCTGAAAGGTATTTCTACAAACATCTGACGCCATATTCCATGAGAATTATTCACCTGCCCCTTTTCAGCGAGAGGTGAGGATCTATCTGGATGTCACGTATCCAGGTCATTGGATTAGGCGAGCTGGTACAAATTTTGTTCGCCATTATTGCTCGCTTTTTCTTGTCTTGATTTCCTTTTCGGAGATACCTCAAGGATATAGCACTATATTAAACTTCTACTGAAATTTAGGAGGACTTGGGCACGAGGAGTTTTGCTGCTGCTGCGTCTTGTGCAAGAAGCTTGGTGTGTTCTATAGGGTTCTTTATTGCCTCCATTATCGTTGCGATGAGTGCATTGATGATGGAGGTCGCATCATTTCATTTAATAAATGCTCTCTAATAAGTGCGAATTTAATACTTTTGTCTTGCTCATCCCATCACGTTCTTCATTTTGCGCCATGTATCATCTGTAGTTTCCAGTTCTGAAGTAGAATGGGCATTTGCAATTTCAGGAAGAAAATAACGATGTTAATAATTTATCCTTTATGTAGCAAATATACATAAAGATATCCACTCTCCTGCTGTAACAACCAGGTATACTGAATGACAGAATCACCACATATAAAAATACAGGTTCTATGGTCTCTTATAAAATAGCCATCACTGACCAATCCACAGACCCGTTCCTTTTTAGGCACGTACTTAATTAGGCCGCTTCTCATTAACCAGGGTATCTCCCTCAGGGTAAACTTAGTTTATAGGCAAATGAAATTTCAAATATTCTCATTAAACGAGGGTTTCCTGTTCATTAAATTCGGTTTTTATAGCAGTATATAGGCCTTATTCCAAAATGAATGATGCAGCAAGCTATTTGTGTTAGCTGTTGACTTTAATCATCCCTTCTTCGACAACGTATATTAAATTGTATTTTGAAGAATACCTTTATTCTTATCATGTGAACGTGTTTAAAGTTTTTCATAAATTTAAAGGGCAAATAAGTTATTTTTTCTCCATTAGAAATTCTCAGAATATAGATATTTCGCATTGCAGCCAAAGCGGAAAATCCATACCTTAAGGGGATTTTACAATCTCGGCTTTTTAAAAGTATTCACGCTTCTTACACTGAATACATCTTAAAATCCTTCTTTTATATCTTTTCTTAATACCAGAAAAAAATCTTTTCAATCTCTTTCTCACAATTAAATATTTTGTCCCACCTTTTTCCTTCTTCCGCAAGCATAAATTTTTGTACCTCTGACTTTTTCAAGGTTTAATTACAAAGAAATTTCAAAACATGTAGAGAATGTATGGTGGAGATTTTTTTTCCGATTTTGTTCGCAAATGGAGGTGGGGTGGGGGCTGAGGGATTTCTACAAGGTTTTCCCATATGGTAAAACCTTCAAACAGTTCGCCAGCCCAAACCACTACGCGGATTGTGATAATTTTTATTTCATAACAAAGCTTATGACGTCTAGATTTGTAATGAAGAGTCGCCTGCTTCCAACACCTCCCATTTTTGAATGAAATCGAAAAAACACTTCTCCACAGTTAATTGTCTATATGTTTCTTCGATTTCCTTCGAAAATGGGGTTTGGGGACAGGCGACATTTGATGACAAATCTAGACGTCATAAGCTTTCAATAAAATAAAAATTATCGAAATTCGTCGAGTGGTTGGTGTTGGCGAACTCTTTGAAGGTTTTACTACCAAAGCCCAGCTTAGAACAGGAATGGTATAAGAGAGTTGCGTCAAATCATCTGTCCCGCGGCAGATGGTTCTTCCAGGTCCTTTTTAACCCAAACATCTAGCGACCTAGTTAAGCCTCCAATACATCAACTTTTAAATCAAGGGTCCAATCACTTTTTTTCATCGGTAAGCCTTTCTCAGAGACATGAACCTTTTCGTCAAGAAGCCATCCAGTGAAAATATTTGAAAAATCTCTGATTGTGTTTTCAGATTTTTTATTTTCTTTGGACAAACCTGTCTGTGTTTCTGTGCGTTTTGTTAATAGGTAATTGTCTCATGCAGTCACGAAACCGTCAGACAGTAACAAGAGAGAGAAACTCCTGATGAACAACCCTAGAGAAATCTGAGAAAAATAAAAACTGCTTGAATACAAATTCCCTATACATCCTTAAAATTCGAGCTCCACTGAAATATTCAGCCTGCATATGGTATAAGCACGGAAGAACGTGGATTTTTAGGATCAAGTGTAATCAACTGCCATATTAACCAACAGTACAATTTCTGTCAGAATTTATTTTATTATTATTTTTTTCTTTGTTCATTTTTTATTCAGGGCAGTTTTTTTCTGATATTTGTGTTTAATTGTGTATATTTTCCAAACCGTGTTTTGCGTGTTTCCTGCATGTTTTATATTTAATTAAGTTCTGTTGTTTAAATGTTTTTTTTATCATTTCTGTCTATAAATGTCAAACTCTTTAAGAGTGTGTTGCCCAGACAAGGCATATATTTGTTCGGATTCATTAATTTCTCGAGTTTGAGTTTTGGGTTTTTTCATATGTTTAAACCATGGGGGAGGGGAGAATTTAAAGTTGTTCGGGGTATGGCATTCTCGTGGATTCCCAGGGCCCAGTGGTGG
Source organism: Araneus ventricosus (assembly GCA_013235015.1). NCBI lineage: Eukaryota > Metazoa > Arthropoda > Arachnida > Araneae > Araneidae > Araneus > Araneus ventricosus. The sequence goes on from BGPR01015950.1 coordinate 34,469, forward strand.
AAATTGTTACACTCATACACCTTGAACCCAGCCAACTGGATAGATAACCCTTGAAGTTATAGGCACCAGGGGTGTGGGGGGCGTCATGTCATGTCTGAAGGCTTTACCATATTATTTTAAATATATAGATCCCAAAAGTTTCATCAGAATGGCATGTCAAAAATATTGTAAAATGCCTATTGTAGGTGATGGAAACTGTTTATTTAGGACGATACCTTTCTGTATTTATGAAACTGAAGACTTTCATGCCGAAATTCGTGTAATAGTTATACAAAACATTACAACTAGATAAGGTTTCTTGAAAGATTTTACAATTTTAAAGGATTCGGTTGATTGCACAGAGTATGAAATCTACTATGATTTTATGGTCTGTTCCACTAATCTTCAGTCTGTATTTAAAACTGAAAAAAGTAGTGGCTGAGATCCTCGAAGCAGAGAGGTGGCAGGGGCAGTGCTGAGCAAAGGGGGAGCTTGCAGCGTACCAGCCCGGATTGCGGCGAGAGCAAATATTTACAATTTAATCCTTGGTTTAAAACATTATTGATGTTTTCTAAGAGAGAAATCAGATATACTTTAACATAGCCCGAAATTATTAAGTCCAAGCTTTATTTAAGCATTTAATCCGAAGCTTTTGAAAGAAAACAACATTTTATTGAGGAATATTTATTGCCTTTTACTCTTAAACTGCTTACTTTCTTGGGAAATTAAATCCGCTTATTAAAGAGACCCAATATTTACCGACGTCTTTTGCACAAACAACTGAAGAGTCATATCACGGAATTAAAACCCATTCAATAATATCTTCTTTTTCTAATATTACCGACTAATTTAATTCCGTACTTGTTCTAACAGGAAGGAAAATATGACACTTTGTTATTTAAGACTGTATTAAAATTCCTTTCATTTAAACCATCACAGCGTTCAGTTTCAAATTCCTTAACGGGCATTTCCAATTATCAAATACATAGTAAAGCCATGTTTAAAACAAAAGCGTTCTTAATTGAAATTTATGAGTTGCATCGAAGCAATCTCTTTTCATAAGTTTTGAAATACGGTTGCCAATAATTACACTTAACACTTCTAGTACAAATATAATAAAAAAAAAATCTTTTGTATAGTCATCTCTGAAATTGAATCTCATTCAGGTAAGCCATAAATTACG
>BGPR01015951.1:0-14465 GCA_013235015.1 Araneus ventricosus
GCTTGCGTCACGTCGGCCAATTCAGTACTCCAGAAACATGTGGGCTGCCAACAGATTCGAAGACAAAGACACGACGGACACCCGCAGTAAAAACTGGTAAGTTAGTTGGAGTGAGAGGATTTTTCGACTCTTTCAATGAAAACTGCCAAAAATTTTATACGTCTCTTGACCAACTCACGACCGACGAAAACTTGGAGCTCTTTCGTGGGAGATGCTCATTTATTCAATGCCGAATAGATATTTTTCTTTTTCTATTTTATTTTCATTCTTTTTCTCCATTTCTCTCTATTATGGTTCCTGAACAGATCAAAGTGATGAACTAAAAAAATGGGAGCAATATGAAGTATAGGATGGGAAAAAAACGACCTGGCGTACTCTATCCGCCGCCCCTCCCAAATTGTGCCATACGCTAGCCCCTCCCATGAAGGGTTAAAGTGATAAAATTTGGTAAGTTATTAGCGAAATATGGCAAAATAATTTATTCTCGTTTGTGAGAGGCTATATCAAAAAATTTTCTTACCCTGTAAAAAATAAAAGAATGCAGATCCAGAACATATCTTAATTCTCGAATGATTTATTTTTCAAGTAATTGTTCTTTGTTTAAAACTCAGTTGTTTTATTGTGTAAAAAATATTGGGAAATCGATACTAAATGAAAAATAAATAATAATTAATATTAGATACTTCTTTATATTTTGAGGGTTTGAAGTTGTTCTTGCTTTATCGATAAATGAGTCAATTTTAACATGAATAAAAAAGTGATAGGCCTGTAAATATAAAATGATGTTTATTAGAGAAAACCATCGTTTTCAAGAAAAAAATGCGTTATAAATTTTAAGCAGGTAACAAATGTGTGAATGAAAATCTGACGAAATCTTTACAACAGCGAAAATTAAAAACCAAAAAATACGATCTTGATCCTATATGTAGTCTGAATTTGTTAGACATAAACCGATACAAGCAATGCAATATCATGAAAGCAGTGCTTTGTTTACTCTGGAAGAAACCTGCTCCAGTGTTTAAAAACCGTCATGATTTATTAAAATGAAATTTTAATAATGCTTCTTCCTATTATTTATGCTTTCATAGCATTTATGTACCTGATCAACACTAGGGAATATTGGGTCTAAATACGTAATACGTCCTCTTTGAAGCTTGTTAGTTAAAAATGATGTTTAACAAAGCCTTTATCTGGAAGCTTTCGATGATTGAGATATCGGATGCATTCATTGGGGACATCCAGATGCTTACGTTGTTTATCCGACTCATTCCTTTCTACATTTAACATGGGACTATCTCGGTGCCATATAACTCAATCTCTTTCACAATGAAGCCGGACGGAATAAAAGCATGTTTCGACAGTGAATCTGTCTGCTATTTCTGTGATTTTTATTATTACCTGCGATTCCACGCTTAACCCACAGTTAATTTAGTTACCTCACATAGTTACAAACCGCAGCTACGAAGTTTAGTTATATTAACGTCCCGTTTTGAAGGAGCCATTTACTCATTGACACTTTTGCTCTATGGGGGCTGTATAAGAATTTAATTTTCTTAATTTTCAACTTCCACAGAAGCAAAAGTGTTTTCACACAAATTCCTACCTTATTTCATGAAACTTTATAATCGGAAATATATGTCTAGATGCAATATTTAAAGAAATAAATGCTTGTTCCACTTTTTGGGACACCCTGTATAACAAAATTTTCATTAAGCACTGCCCTGTGCTAAGAAGCCTGAAAATATGAATTGGAGAGAGGTTTGTTACATAAGGTTTGTTTTTAATGGTATGGATGGGGCAGGAATCGAATACATAGAATAGAATATATGGAATTCTGGTTTTATCTTCTTTTCGTTATCCTGGCTAACCTTCCGAAAAATCAGGTCGGAGAGTCATTATTTTATTTGAAACACGCAGCAGTTGCATTTTTTACTTTCTCGTGCACAACGAGAAAGTACTGTATCCGTCAAAAAATTCGACGTCGAGATTTCGATGAATCTAGGTGTCTTCGGGTGAGGTGTCGGCTTCGGGGTCTAAGGGTGCCTGGCTCGAAACCTGTTCCCTCTGAAGATCTGTCGTTTATTGGGCCTCTTGTACGCTAAATCATACGTAGGAAGTCAAAAGTCCTCACGCTGGTGTGGTGCGGAAGTTTGGAGAGAGGGTGTCAGCTCAGGTGTCATCCTCGTCATCTGACTGCGGTTCAAAATATCGAGGTCCATCCCAAAATACCCATCGTGTTGCTTCAAAATGGAATGTTAATATAACTAAACTAAACCCAGAGTCGGAAAAATACAATTTTGCAATTATTTCTGTCTGCCTGTGAACGAATACTTAAAAACAGATTGGGCTTTTTGTTAATGTTTTGCAAAAGACTCTATACTTCAAAATGTTTTTGAAGACCCTTCCTTATTGCATAATTACGTTATTTCTTTTACCATCGTAGAACTACCGTGTCTTTGTCTAAATTCTCAACTATTCCAGTACGTAACAGTGTCTTGTACGCTTGTTGGTGATCTGTAACATGTTTCACAAGGATTAATTCCAATATTGATTTCGAAAGAAATTTAGCATGTTAGTCTCCACGACTCACGACGGAAATTCGAACCATCGATTTAATTGCATGACTCCTTCTCTGCTATGCTTTAACTATGTTAGAAGAGGGATCATCTGATTAGATAGTAGGTATGAATTGTATTTGATCGTCGTGTGAATCCTATTTGATTCACATGCCCATGAACGTGTTAAGCTATACAAACATTTTGTATATTCATAGCGTAATTTTAGAATTTTTTTTTGAAAATGAGATTTTAGGGATTGCGTAAAATATTAAATGGAACTTTATTCTCGACTCTTTAAAATCTTGTTTCCTGGTTTTTTTTATGTTGTCTCATGTACTGTTTGTTCCCATTTTCTTGTCTTCTCTTTATTGTGTTTCAGTAAATATTTATTTAAATTCAAAATAGTATACAACGGATATACACGATATAATTTAGAGGAAGAGCAGAAAGTCCGTTCTTCAATCTCATACTTTTAAAACGATTGTTTTATATACTTTCCTTACGATTAACTACATTTCACGACATGCTCATGTAAATGCATAACATTACGTAAGAGATAAACATGATATAATATAAAGACGGATAATAAATCCTTATAAACTTTAAAAATTCATTAAAAAACATGGAATAACGCTTGTACTAAAAGTAAGTGAAAATAATTGTTCTCACCAATAAGTACTTAAAAACAGGGATAAAAATTCATGTGTCAATTTTCGATTAACTACCTAGATTCAAAATTTCGATATTTCGATTTTCAAATCTCGCTGGAAAATACTTGTAAAATCCAGGCATCTGAACATCACAGAATCTTGCCTTGAAATCTGATCAGCACTGGATCTCGATTGCCTCCATCAATATAACACAGCCGGTAATCGGTCACTGGCGAATGATATGGTTCCTTATGAATAATTATCTATAATTAAGAATTTGATACGTTAAGCTATGAAATTTTTATTAAAATCTTTGTTTCATACTGTTATGGTTGCTGTGCCGCAAAGGCACTCGTCGAGGGCCTCGAGCTTCACACCCATGATGAACATGGTCGCCCTGTTTCCAACCAGGGCCGGTTCCTGCGCAAATGGACCAAAAAGGGTTTTTTTCTTTGATAATTTTTCTTTCGTTTTTTTGCAATCTGAAGCAAATCGAAGATGCTATTCACAACATTTGGAGCCCCTCGCACCCAAACCCGTCATCAGTGCGAATATCCGATGAGAATTTAACTGTTGTGGTCGAAAAATATTAAATCCAACGGCGGCGTTTGTTTCCCAATTAGTGCATTTGGTCATAAAGCTGAAATACGATCCTCGAGAAAATGAGCGAGCCTCTCTCGCAAAAGCGAAAACCACCCTTGGCGAGAAAGGAAAGCGGGGCGGGGGTCTTACTTTGAAGACGTTAGGAGGAGGAGGCAGGGAACAGTAGTGCTTTTTGGAGCTTACGTGAATGACGCACCAAAATGGATGAACTGGAAATTGGAACCGTCTTTAGCAGATTGTGTGGCACTTGCGTACAGTGACAGATACGTACATTTACTATAGATCAATGATATTTAACGGCCGGTTGTGCGACTTATAAGAACAAGTCTTCTACATGCATTATTAAATAGTAAACGGAATCTACTGTTGACAAATAAAAATACTAATAAAAATAACTACTATACAATATTATATGTATTTTACTTGCATGATGTATCTTCTTCACTCCTACGTAATATTTTTAATATGCCTAGTTTATGCTCCAGACGAGATGTTTCTTGTGTTCTTTTCTTTTACATAGTTATTAATGGTTCAATTGATTGTAATGATATAATGAACTCAATAGATTTCGCTGTGCCCGCCAGATTTTTAAGAAACCAGAGTTCCTTTCCAAATTTAGATTCAAAATTTAATTATATTAACAGGTTCTCGTTATATAGGTTTTATAAAATTTTTAACACGTTCTCTGATGAACTTGACATTTTTAATATGTCTCTGGTGCTTTTAAGTCGAAATGTTTGCATCTTTTAAATACATATGTTTTATTTTGCCTTTCTACAACATTTTAAATTTTTTTGCTATTTGATTTTCCGTGTTCTTATGTATTCGACCAGTTTCTTAATGTTTTTCCATAGGTTTCAATTTTTGTACTCTGTTTTTGGCGCCGTGTTTGATTTATTTTTATCTTTAGTGTTGCAATTTTTTTTCTCTTTTATCTCAAATGTGTATTTACGTTTTTAAACTTTTAAACTCCTGGTGTGTTTTTATTAGACTCGGTGCTTGCGTGTTTTGACTTTTTGACCCTTGCCTTTTGGAAATGAACTTTAAACTTTTTTTAAAAAAATAAGACTTTTGGTGTCATGGTGTGTTTTAAAGTTTTTGTGATTATGTGTTTTCGTTTTTAATTATTTATAAGTTTGAATGGGTTTTATGATTTTATGTATTCTCTGTGCTCTACTTTTTGCTTTCTAAGGCATTTTTTTTATTAGTTACTCGTTGTGACTTTGTTCTTTGTGTATTTGTTAGCACTCTGTAAATGAAGTTTTCTCTGTAGTGTGCTTTTCTTTCAATAAATGAATAAATAAATAAATTTTACATGTATTATATTTCATTGATGTTGAAGAAAATTTCGCTCTGATTCACGTAACAGACTCTGAAATATCATTAACTTTTATATCGAGGAGCAAATTTTCAATTATCCGATCCGCCTCGTGGAATAATCTTCAACCAGAAATAAATTCTAGGAAACCTACACAAATCACTGACTAACCACCTCTTGTCGACGAGCAAAAGAGGACTAATTAGAATTTAATGACCTACACGCAAATGCTACTGTACGCAAGTGTAACAACACCCTTTAGCAAAGCGATCCAAATCGTCTGGAGCGTTCTCCTCCTGAATTTCCAAATAGGCCCTTGAGGGTATTCTCCCTTCCACTTTCTCGTATACTAATACAATATAGCGTCACATTTTGTTCATTATATTTTAACCCTTTATGCATACCGCATCAAATTTGATGCATAATTTATGTTTCATCTTAATAAAGATTACAAAATTTTATCTCCACTTCTACACGCTGTATGGGATTAGAAACATCATTAGAGACCGGATAATAATCATTCGTTCCATTTTCCATGGACAGCACAGGTCATACTGATATGTCTGTGGTAGTCATTTATTCCTCATGTACGTATTGACATATTTACGCAGTTTTAGCATTTAAAACTTTTTAGCATATAAATTTATTTATTTATATTGTTTAAACTTTGATGGTTTCATCAATTGCTACAGGTATTTACCATTTGAAATTACCATTAAAATAGTTTCTTTTATTGTTTTATAAAAAAAGTAGTGATTTGATACGTTCATTAACTTCAATTTAATAATATTAGAATTCTATTTTGAATTTTTTTTTATTGTTTTATGTGAACTTCCCATGCCAAAAACGTTTTTTAGTTTGAAATTTCAAAAATCGTGCTTTGAAGGATTAATACTAGTCTGAGGACCATTAAGTAAGTGGTATGTCTTGGAAAGATAGGAGAGGGGTGGTAAAAAGGGTTCCAATAATTTGGAAACACTGAAAATTCTTTAACAAAAAATCTTCATAGTTAACTTTTTTTGTTTTTGTTCCCACTTTCAAAATCGTCTAAAACAATTTACGTTTCCTTCTGTTGCTCAAAAATTAACATAAAAATTAATGATAAAGTTGCATCATTAAACACTACTGCCTTATACGCCATGGCTGTCATGAGTCATACATAGGTGCAATGATACAATAGAAAGTCAGTTAGACAACGTCCACTTGGAAATACGTTTTCTATAAATTCTACATTAGATATCTATACTTTAATTTTTTGATATTTTCGACTGATTTTTAACCCTTTATGATATAAATTAAGTTTGGAAAAAATCAACGCGTGGGTTATTTAAAAAGACTTTGTGGATCATTATCTGACCTGGGGTCATAGATTCGCCTCCACTGCAATATAGCGTGATTTGTGCATCGTAGAAAAGTAAAGAAAAACAGATCGGGCATATTGTACGTCTTTCTTTCCATCGACTGTATTTTGCTACAGATGTCCAATTCTAATGATGAAACAGTTTGCGAAATTTGATCCATCTACCTCTTCGAGCAGTCGTTTTCGCATGTCCACGGACGTACAAACTTCTTTGGACGGATTTCGTGCAAAATTTGAAAGAAATCTGCAATTTCTGAATTCTGATACCATACAAAACTTCACCCGTCTAGGTCGTTGCGATTCTTTTACGACGTTTACAGACAGAGATAATTTTTAAAAATTGGTTTTATTCCCCTTCCAGTCTCAGGGAGAGGTAACACGTATAGATTCCACAAAATCTCGATGTGGAGTATCTTGACGATTACGATACTGTTACGATTCTGTGAAGCCGCTTTCCCTGCAATGTTAGTCTTGTGATTGGAAAAAGAGTTTTACAAAGACAATGAATGGTTGCCAGCCGATGTCCCCTAATCTTAGCGACAAAAATGAAGGTTCTAGAAAATACAAGAATTAAGGCTCTATTTCTTATAGGAACTGAGATATGGATTGTTCCGGAGAATTCTATGTAACGCTACGCCCTGTCGGAAATCTGTAACTAACCGAGGAGCTCAAACGAGAGAATAATCTCTTTGTAGTTTTGTTTCGCACTGCGAATTGGTCAGCAGTTAGACGCTATTGATATTGACGCCCTATTGATATTGCTGTTTCTGCTCTTATAAGGGATTTGCTGTCTGCTTGTGTGGCTGATTTGTACAAGTGCTATTTTTCTTGTTAACTGCCCTTCATGATTTCTGGAATATTCGTTTATGAAACGTCGTTCTCCATTCTCCTGCTTGTAGAACTAATTCACTGTACATCCACCGGAGGAGTTTCGTAACAACACTTTCTCTATGTACACTTTTAATAATGTATTTATTTGCCCACCCCGACACAGCCTACCCAGAGGGTGTAAGGCTCTGATCCGGACGGCAGGCAATCAAAAACAACAATACAAAAAAAACGTAAAATCAAATTTCATTGCCTCACATCATGACTCTATTGCATAGAATGCAAAAATGTAACAACAAAAACAAAAGTGTGAACGACCCCAAAAGACAAAGAAAGTGTAAAAAATAAAGAAAAGACAATAAAAGGAAAAAGAAAAGTCAGTACTTAAGACAACATGAAAAATCTGAAAAAAAAGACAAATGAAAATAAGAAATTTAAAAAAGCATAAGAGTTTAAACACATTATAGAATGCATGATAATTCAAAGAAAACATTTAAAATGTCATATTCCAAAAAGTAATAAAATGTCACAAGAATGTTAAAAAAGCAAAGGCAACCTTCCTTCAATCAGAAAGCTCATTGTAAATTCAACTGGAAATCTTAAAGAACTCTTTCATTTTCACAAGTCTATATTTAGAATTAACTCAAATTTTAAACTATGTGGGTTTGTTTGCAACAGTAGGTCTAAAAATGAAATTTTCTAGTAACAGTACAGTCGGAAACATCGTAGCCTTCATCACCTTGACAACCGCCTTTACAATTTGGTGTGCTGACTAATTTCAAATGATATAAGTACGAAAGAAATTGGCCAGGGTCTGTTAAAAATATAATACATGTTTGTTAATAATTAAATTAGGGTCAACGGACCCAGTGTTCCTGTTTCAGAATCCATCCAATAGTTTTGCCAGCTGCTTAATATAAATTCTTTAATTTTATATTTTAGGAAAGAGTAGAGATATAAAACGGATATATTAATATTTTGCCCAGCAAATATAGCAATTTTAGCAAAGTGGTCGGCAAATTCATTGCCTGGGACACCAGCTTGAGCCTTGTCCCAGAATAATAAAAATTTCCCTCTCGTATTATTTATGAAATTTTTAATGTTGAAACTGGATCTGATGTTAAAATGATTCATGATTCGATTGACGACAGACAGTCAGTGAAAATTTTTATTTTAGCTACTTGTATGGACAAGTTTTCTGTTTGCATTAGTTTTGAATTACACACTGATTTCTGGTAACACTTTGATTTTTAGCAATCGTCAAATCCGCTTGGATACAATCCGTAAAATACAAATTAGTTCTTTCTTAGTACACAAAGCGTTGATTTCTGTGTTCAAACTCAAAGATGAGTTTAATTCTTTTTATTAAAAACAGCTAAATTTCCAATGGAACGATTGTAATTAGCTAAATCGTTCGGTTAAAAATTTAACCGCCAGTGATTATCTAAATCCTTTGATTAGAAACTTAACCATCATAGAAATGTATGATGGCATGAAAAGATATCGCGAAAAAGAGCGATAACGAGCAGTTATGGCTGCCCTTGCAGAAAATGAGACTATTATTATAAGTAAGCATTGAGAGTCACAGCAATAGGAACATCGAATTTAATATTAAAATATCTTTAAGGTATGTGACTTCCCTAAATTCCTCATTTTGCAGAAAATTTTCGAAATTTGTTTTAATTGTTCATTCTATAGGCTATACATTTAGGTATCTAAAAATGCTTTATTTTTGTTTCTACTATAATTACAAATAAAGTTATAGCATAAATAATAACCGGAAGTGACAATTCTGATACCGGAAGTGGCAATTGAAAAAGCCTTAAAAATACAAACAATTAGTTTGAACAACTATATTTAAATTCTCAAGCAATATATTGCCTAAAAATATAGATTTAAGCTTCAATTTCTTATTTTTATTGTTTTATTGGTTTTTGGCGACGCTTTTTTAAAAAAAATACAACACAACAGTAATTACAACAGTAAAAATTATTTTTTGGCGCTGAAATTGCAGTTTTATAATTTAATTCCATTTATTTTGAACTGTTACCTATTCTTAAGTGTTTTGAAATGTAAATTTATCCATAAATGCTTAAAAATTACTTGCAAATTGACAAAAGGCTAATTCAGATATCGAGACGCCACTAACTATCTACTACACAAAATTATTCAGAAAAAATCTAAAAAGCTGCAAGAACACAAAAGTCATTTAAAATCAAGTAAAAGAGGGTTTGACTTGTAAATATGGCGAGTTTTAAGATTCTAAGGTGTGTACAAAATTTTTTGTACTCTATGAAAATCTTTAAAAGCGTTTTCTGAGAAATTTAAACTTTCGATATTTTTCTACGCGGCTAACATCATTTTGGAAAATGTTTTCAAGACATTAAAATGAAATTTGGCCAAAATGTTTTATTTGTTTCTACCTATGTTATGAACTAGAATCTAAGCTCTCTGCCTATATTTATTTATTTTAATGACTTTTTAGTGAGAAAAATCGATGATTTCTTTAAAAAAATTCGAGTTTGTTCACAAAGTTTGGAATATCTCCAACACCTTTCGAGGTATTAAAAATATCCTAGTTCATAACACAGATAAGCATGTTAGCTATATACTGTGCAAATATTGATGAAATATATTCAATAGAACTTATAGGAGGTTTGGCGTAAGTGCAAATTTCCACTAAAATTTTGCTAAAAATTGCCTATATTTTGAAAGTCAAAGAAATTTCCAATGAAATTGCATTGAAATTCTTAGTTTTATAACTCATTTTAATTAAAAACATGAATGTTTCATTAAAAATTTGAAAAAAAAGTGCTCCGAAGGTAGTCACATACCTTAAGCCGTAACATTAAAAAACTCCACTTTAAACAATAATTAACATCTTTAAACACAGTGTTGAAAGTTTGAAGATTCCCATAGATAAAGCGTAACACCGGAAGTCGGTAGGTACAGCGGAAGATTACACCCAAATAAAAAAAAGAAAGCACGTCCATAAGAGAAAGTAAGGCATGTGCTCATCCTGTCCCATCATAATTACGCCTCTGAACTCAATCGAGAGTCGATGGCACTCTGGTGCGGAACTCCTTATGGTCCAATCAAAGAAGAAAAAAATAGAAAAAAAAGAAATGGCGTAATTTTGAAATTTGGCACAGTTATTAGGGGTAGTGTCCTAAACGACAGGCTAAAAGTCCCCGCCGATGGGGGTTGCGCGGGGTGCACGGGGGGTAAAAAGGGGATTTTTCAATTTTTCTTAAATATCCTGAAAACTATGAATCCTAGCGGAAAAAACTATATTTAAGAAAAACTAAGAAATCCCACCTTTCAACCCCCTTTACCCCTAGCTCACCCACCAGTTGGGACTTTTAGTATGTCGTTTCGAGCACTCTCCCCAACAATTGTGCCGAATTTCAAAATTACACCATTTTTTAAATTTATAATCCGTTGGCGGGACTATGAGTAGAAGGAAACTTGTGATGGGGAATGAATGTGAAGGGAGGAAAGGAGCATAATTGTTCATCAAATCGGTTTGTTACACACACCCTCTCCGACATATGCAATACTACTCTCGTATAATTATTATGAGATTTTCATGAGGTGTGTTTATTCAGCACTTTTAATCGATTTTACCATTACAATAAGAAATATTAGAAATATTAATAGAATAGAATAATTTAGAAATAGTAACTTTTAAATCCCCCTGTATTTTCTAAACTATTGATGCTACAAAAAAATAAGACTTTTTTCGTAAGAAATTTCATGTAGTTTATTTTTTTAAAAGAGTGTTTTTCGATAGAACCCATAGTTTTCGAGATATTTAAGAAAAACTGAAAACGAACCCTTTAAACCCCCTTTACCCCCCACCGGCGGGGACTTTTAGTATGTCGTTTAGGACACTACCCCCAACAACTGTGCCAAATTTCAAAACTACACCATTTTTTTCTATCCGTCGATTTTTGGCCTTCTTTGACTGGACTATATGGCGCGGGGCCCAGTTGGACGCAATTGGTCCAATTGTCTAAAAACAAAGCCTGTTGTCAGGTAGCGCTCTCTCACATGAAGTGATCAATCGTTATTAATAGACTTAATCAGAGATTCCTGACCTGTGGTACGCGTACCCCCATTGTATGCGAAAGTGATCTTGGTAATAGCGGAAAATACAAAACATAGTAATATTGTTGAATTTTATTTTCTCATGTTCGTGTGAAAAATGAAAATGAAATTTGTACGAAACCAAAGGCTTATTTACGAAATAAGAAAAAGGAAGAAGATTAATAGATTATAATATCTAATAACTAGAAAATCACCCGTCATGGTATGACGGGTGCAAATCGCCTCTTCATTCGAGAGATTTCCCGTCAAATTTGATGTGTTTAAATAGATATATATGCGAGAGAATGTTTAACATTGATTGAAAAGAAATTAAATAAACATATGTTTTATGACAGGAATTATTTTTTTATTTACATATTTCTTTATTCAAAAAACTTCTTGGTAAAGAACATTCCGTGTGAAGTATTTTTCATTGTTTAACAATTTTCCTTGTACTTCAGATGTCTTTGTCTAAATTGTAACGTTGCCAAAAAATATTATCAAATTATATCATCACGATTGCAATAAATAATCAGATACATCATGGCGTCCAAACTATATCACGCCCATGATATATCACTGACGTGATTTACTAGTTTCTATTAAAAAATGGAAATTAATTTGAAATATATGATTAATATAATTTAAAATTTCTTGGGAAGTTTTGATGATAGAGAGATAAATTTTATATCAATCGATAGCAAATGTTATTTGACTATCTTATAGCTATTAAATTTGAAATTAGAAAAACAATTGCTTTTTTAAATTTAAAATTACTGAAATTTAGGTGCTCTAACAATGAAATAATGTGTTTAACGTCTCGCAGTCCTGTGGCGCGAATTTTATTGTTAGTGACGTCAGAGAGTCACCGGATCAGTAAGAGACAGATATGGACTATTATATTAGTAATTTATTGATAACTGGTTGTCACCAATCCCAACAATCATCAAACGTGTTGCAAGATTATGCTTGAATCATCCGTGTCTTCGAGAGTGCTGTTACTAGGGGCACATTTCTTTCTGTCCTTTTTCCCATGTTCATTTCTTGAATCTTATAAAGAAATATCTCATGCCTCTCAAAGGTTTTGATTCCGACAATTTCATTTAAAACGTGATGCCATTCATGATTAATTGATTATCACTAGGAGTAATTGTTAGTTTTCATCATAACCTAATGCGAAATTATTTCAATGTTGTTTTCATTTGTTTTGAGGTTGAAATAATACTATTAAATGAAACTTTTTTTGAAAAAAATGCTAATTTTTAAATATGAGTTTCCTGTTTTGTCTACCATAGTTTACAGTAATGTAATACTCCCATTGAAGCAATCATAAAAACTAACTGACTACTTTTTAGAGCGGAAAGATCAAAGTGTTTGATTTAGTTTTCAATCTCTAATGTGCAATGTGCATCCAGAACTCATTTACTTCATGTTTCACATTCGTTCTGATGTATAACGTCATAATTTGTTTTCTTGACCCGCTTTTCTCTTATTGGTACATCTGCATGTTGTATTAGCACCTTTCAACAATTGAAAAAAAATTGTCGAATTTAATTCCATTTCAATAAAGTCGAATTTAAATTGAAATAATTTTTAATAGATTTCTATATGTCACGGTCCATGTGATAATGCTATTATTAATAATGACCAGTTATTATAATTAATAACCGATTAATCACATTAACCGTAGCATACATATATCTTTCTTCTGTACATAATAGTTTATTCTTTCTCTTGTGTGCTTGCAGTCCAAAACTGTTGGTGAATTCTGCAACAAAAATAAGTTATTTTTTTAAATTTTAAACATCGGTTTCCTTGTTCTTTTTATTTGCAAATATATATTTCATAAGAATCTTTCAGCGATTAGTTGCAAAAAACGACAACAATTGCATTCTAGTCGAATTTAAATTGAAAAAGAATTTTTAATAGATTTCTGTATGTCACGGTCAATGTGATAAGGCTGTTATTATTAATAATCACCAGTTATTATAATTAATAACCGATTAATCACAGTGACCGTAGCATACATATATCTTTCTTTTGTACATAATAGTTTATTCTTTCTCTTGTGTACTTGCAGTCCAAGATTGTTGGTGAATTCTGCAACAAAAATAAGTTATTTCTTTAAATTTTAAACATCGGTTTCCTTGTTCTTTTTATTTGCAAATATATATTTCATTAGAACCTTTCAGCGATTAGTTGCAAAAAACAAAAGCATTTGCATTCCAGTCGAATTTAAATTGAAAAAGAATTTTAAATAGATTTTCTTAGCTTAAGTGGATCATATTTGAATTATACACTCTAATCTACAAAAGTAAAAACTAGAATTTGACGCTCAACAAGCAAAACAACCTATGTCAATTTTTTTGAAGTTTCAATGAGTAAGAAAAGACTAAATTATTCTCAACAAATAACGAATATTTCTAAATTTTTAAGATCTCATTAAAATATGAGACTGCATATTCCTACCAGATGTGGAAAAAAATTCAAAGATATTCCTTATTGGTTGCCAAATATTGAATATTTTTTTCCTGTTTGAAATTTCAAAAATTAAGATAGGTAGTGCTGTTTGATAAGCGACGAAATTTGACATTTCGTAAGTCTACTAAAGATAAAAAATCGTAAAAAAATACTTTAAATGCTAATTAATGTCGCAAACCACAATTCTGAGAATTTGAAAATCGCCGCTAACAGTGTATTGTGCAACAGAAGCTCCAGATACCCAAACTAAGAAAGACAGAAATAAATTCCATACATATGTAAGCAAATTTCGATAAATTTTAGAGAAATCCTTAAACGCATGTAACTTGTAGGAACTTTTTTATTTCCAGTCTTAAACAATCAAAGGGTACAGAACAGATTTTTATTTGAAACAATCGAGGAATGAAGATTTTTTTCTCATCAGTGATAGAATTTAGAGATCACGAAAACGATGCATCCTGCTATCAAACAGTCCTCCTGTTACCCCGAAGCCTTCTGTTTCTGTTAGGCCTTCTCTTTCTGTGAACCCTTACCCTTCTGTAAGGAGCGCGACAGAGAGGACAGCTTCTGCTGTTGTT
>BGPR01015951.1:24465-35630 GCA_013235015.1 Araneus ventricosus
TTTTGACAGTTGATAACACGTAATTGGACGACTAACAGGAGTGTACTGTAATGTCTGCTGTTATAGTTAGGTACTTTTTTTATCTATGCTAACACACTTTTGAATACTACGTTTTTTGTCCAACGTTTTTTACACGGTTGTAGAGGTTTTGTGGGTGGACACACGTGAACACGCCACATGTAGTTGCCCATGGGAAAAATATGGGTTTTCAAAATGCTCGTCTGCCCCTTTGAGTGTCTGTCCCTGAACCTGGCAAATGGTAATTTTAAAGTGAATTGCTACCTTTTGAAATGGGATAATAAATCCTTCGGTATTATCGGAATGCGTAGAATTTAGCACTCTCACCTCTCGCTATGCCAGTTATATCAGTAGCTAGCACGACTTTTGGTCCCAAGTGTGTAATTTGAAACCGTGTGCCACTGCGCAGTCTCGGTACATCGAGGTTACGTATGAATAGTTCTGGCACACCGAATTTTAATCTCAGCTTGTCAGAAGGTATCTCTGACAATTCTATGGGGTTGAAGAGCTCGACACGATATGATTTTACTTGTTATTGCGCATCTGTAATACATCCCTTCATATGTGAAGTATTTTTTTTCATTTATCTGACCTAAACTTTCATTAGTCAGTGCCAAAATTACCCAATCAACAATAAATCTCTATTCCTCTTATTAGCTTGTAGGGAAGGATAAACTTTGCTTATCAGTTCCTCTGTACTGTGAACAACTTTGAAAAAGTCCCAATTTAATACACTGTTTGAATCTCTAGCAATCGCCAAATCTATTTGCCATCTGTATCAAGCGCCAAGTTCGAATCAGTTCTTTCTTTAGTAAACAAAACATTGAATTCCGTGTTCTTTGGGTTTATGCAATCCTTTCTTTTAAAATCGGTTGGAAAAACTCTTAAAGCATTAAAATTCGAAATGGAACTATTGTAATTAGCTAAATCGTTTGGTTTAGAATTTAACCGCCAGTGATTATCCAAATCGTTTGGTTACAAATTTAACAGCCAAACAAATCTTGGATGTCCATAAAAAGAGCGATAAAGAATTATCTTGGCAACCTTTCCACTAAATTATGCTCTTATTTTAAGTAAACATTGAACGATATTTTCCTTTAGTTATAATTAACTTTAGTTCTTAAATTTTAATCCAAAAACTCTTGAAACTATATCAGATCTATCATTAGTTTTGTGTCCCGGCGTCTATTTTTCAGTTATTATACCACAAATTAATTATTTATTTCTTTTCTCAGCAAGATCACGTGATGCTTGACTTTAAAAATATGTTATTTAAAATGCTTTTCTGAAGGATAACGTGACAGTTGATTTTGTTTACGTATTCCTTAAGGATCACGTGACAGTTGATTGAAAAATAAAATAATCTTCATCGCGAATCGCAGAGTCAATGGGCTTTGTTTGTTAATAATTTAATTTTTATCTGTAGTCAAAAATAATTAATTTAACGTGATTTCACCTACCCTATGTCCGTTCCTGGGTTTCAAGCTACAACTCTGCCAATTTTCATCCTAATCGGTTTGGTAGTTTTGCCGTGAATGCGTAACAAACAGACAGACACATTTTCGCATTTTTTATATTATATGGATATTTATAAAAATAAGCAAAATTTTCAGAAATAAAGGTGAATTAGTTCAAAGTCTAACCGTTGCCTAGCAACGGAGTAGCTATAAATCTTCGTTATTTCAAATCGTCTGTAATCGTACGTAATTAAAAATTATTGAACTTTAAAAAATTAATAACAATCGAAGGGAAAGTGTCACAGAAATAAAATTGGTATCATTGAAAAGGTACAGTTTTGAACTTTAAGATGGTATAAAAATATGTTTTGTCAGACAAATTGCTCCGAAGTTACGGCGGAAAAACTGTTTCGGTTAATTTCTAATTAACTACCTGTTTAATTTACTTTTGGACTTAGAAAAGTTCATAAGTGTCTTCCCCTTGTCTTAAATAATAAGTGTACAAAATTTGGGTGAAAACAATCTATTGGTTTAGGAGGAGATGTGGAACATAGCCACATACCCACATACACTTAAACCCACAATGACTTTTATTTATATCAAGATTCTTTTTGACTATTTTAAATTTATTTTTTATCAGAATGGCAACAAAAAATTAGTTGTTAAATATAATTATAGAATCTATGTATTTAAAATAATTTGCGAACGCCATCAGCCCCAACTACTGGACTGATAACGACAATTTTTATTTCATATAAATGCTTATAACTTTGGTATATGCCATAAATCTCCCCCCGGCACCCTCTATTTTCTAGATAAATCGAAAAATTACTACTTCACTGTACATTCCTTAATGCGAAAAACATTGACAGAATCCCCAGTCACAAACACTGGACAGATTTAGACAATTTTTATTTCATATGAAAGCTTAGGATTCCTAGATATTCCATCAATGGTCATCTTCCACCCCTTCGCTATATATATTTTTAAGAGGGAAAGCTAGACTGACTCCCCAGCCTCCACAACTGGTCAGATTTCGTCAATTTTTTTTTCGCGAATTGATTTCACCACTATTTTTATCTTCCGCGAATTGATTTCGCCATTCACTTTTTTTCGCGAATTGATTTCGCCATTTTGCAAGCACAGCTAGTCAACCAGAATGCTGAAATTTTAAGAGTATTTTTCATCTGTAAACGCTTCAATCAACTGGCGCTTCAAGAATATTCTAATATACCTATGGCAGGATATGGCAACTATATTTAGAAAGATATCATACTGCATTTATTGTTCTGAATACTTTTATACAGAAATTCGTGACAAAATTGTGCATAAGTAATGGTATTTGATGGGTTTTTTTCACAGTTTTCTGAACTTTTCCACTAATCTGTATGTAGTATTTAAAACTTTGAAAAGTAGTAGTTGCGAGACGTAAAGCCTCTAGCCCACTGCGTATCACGGCGGTTCCTGCTAGTTAAATATTTATTAAAACAATGAAAACGGTTTAAATTTCATTACAACTATGAAACGTTTTATTGTAAATTGCACCTAAAAGTTTTTCAGAAATTTATTAAAATACGCGAAAAAAATTTTCGGTAACTTAATTGATATCATTGAAAGGATAATTGTTTGAAATTTCAGTTGGTGTGAAAATAATTTTTGTAGTTTAATATTTTCGGGAGTTATCAAGGAAAAGTTCCAAAATTTCCCTTAAATTTTAACTAATTAAAATTTTATTTAAAAACCAAAAAGAAAAGGCTCCGACATGCACATTCCCATCCTCCAAAGTATGTTTCGGCTAAATTTCATAGCTCTAGGATCAGAGGTCTGCCCTGTAGAGCCAAATTGTAAATGTCTAACTTAACCCTTTGAACGGCTCAAATATTTCAGCTAATGCTTTGAAAACGGACCCTCTGTAGCTAGATGGTGTACGCAAATTGCTCCAAGATTTATTCACGAACGGCGTGAAAAACGGCAGAGAAAGTTTTCCTTCCCCCTCTGCCTATTGTTCCGTATAACAGCAGGGTATCATCTTCCCCACTGCCCCGTGGCTTAACAGGAGGGGTAGGACCATTCAAACTCATAAATCAGTCTACTGATGGTAATTGTTGTCTTGTGGCTTTTCAACTAAGAACTTACTCGTCGATTTGAAAACGATTCCGTTTCAGTCTGAAGCTTTTAGAGAGTGTAGAATTTTTCATATTCTTATTTTTAATAAATATAGAGAAAATTTCTTTCATAAATGATTTAGAGAAATATCACTCATCTAAATGCATTTCGAAAACAATAATTCTTTCTGCTTTCAATCAAAGAATTTTACTTCAGTTTCTTTTCATTTTTTTTTTAGTATTAAGCTTTTATAACATATTTTGTATATGCCTCTGATTAAAATATATTATATTTTTAAAAAATGTTATTTCTTAATAATACGATAATAGTACAAATTCTGCATTCAGTTAGAGAATGTAAAATGAATTTGTTGTCTTCAATAATTAAATAAAAAGTTTGTATAATTTTCTGCTTCAAGAAGATTCGTGTTTTTCATTTCATTTTTAAGCTTTTAAGATATTGAAAAAATAGCCTTTTGTCAATGGTAGATAAAACACCATATATTGCGTTTGAAAAAAATTCTTCTGAAATAATCAAGGAAGATGCGAGATAATAAGATTTTTAAACTAAATTTAACACTAAAATAAGAAAATATGCTAAAAATTCCGCGTACATGCGTAACTTGTCTTTGATCAAAATTAATATTTTCTGTTTTAACGTCTAAATATTTCCAATATCAGTTTCTTATTTTATTTATAGACTTGATACGAATTTCAGTAAAACTAGTTGATGTACCTAGTCTTACTCGAGACCCAAAATATTTTCATAAGTCCATTTAGTATTCATAGCAATCGAAACATAAAATTTTAATTGATGAAATAATATATGAAGAAAAATATTATAGATTTTCCCGAATTTCAAAAAAGCTTCAAATCGTTTACAACGATCATAAGTGATTTTGCTTGGTGAGCAAAATACTTACGAACATTTTTTTAAAAAATAAAACGTTTATTCGGAACATATAAATTTTTTTAATCACAAATTTTTGTTACGCAATTTTTTTGTTTACCCCTTCCAGGGGCGCTTTGAAGACACCTTTTTAAGAATTTTTTTTCCATCCCACTTTCGGTGATGCAATTCACCAAAATAATTTTCTATTGATTAATATTATAATTTTCAATTGATTTCAGTGGGAAAATCAGTTTTCTTTTCTCATGGATTTATACGCGAACAAATTTTTCTTTCTCAAAGGAAAAAATTCCTTCTTTTTCAATCAATTTCACAAAAATAGGACTAGGTTTCCAGTCAAAGGGTAATACTTTTTTTGTCTTACTCTTTTGTTGCAAAATTAGAAAATAAAAGACTTAAGAAGAGAAGTTTGTTACTCATTTCAAATTATTCAATTTATTTCATTGATTAATCACCGCGCACTTAGAGCTAAAATGTCCGAATTTTTTTTTCTTTTGAAGAGGTTATGTATCATGTTTCTTGCAACTGCTGTCATTTATCAAGAGCCGGCCCGAACAAAAGCGGGGCCCGGTGCAAAGTTGACTTGCGGTGCCTTGAAAAAATATCGCCCAACAAAATAATTTATTGCCTTTTGCTATTTATTACATTTCACAATTTGGTTAATTAAAGACTATAAAAATACATTAAAATAATAAATAATTTTTATAAAGTAAATATTTTAATCACACAAAAAATCGTTAATAAATCAAACAAAAATAATTGCTTCATATATAAAATTTGGTATTCAACTTAATAAAATAAGATTACAATATATGATTTTTATTTCATTTTGTTATAAGTCTTATACCATATACGTTGTTAATATCATTATAATTTAGATTTTTGGTTAATGCGGATTCGATAGATAAAATGACTAATCAAAACAATTGTGCGCCTCTAATGCTAGATCTCAAGTAATTTTTTATTATTTTTAATCTTGAGGAAGATTTTTCTGTAGACGCGAGCGTTATTGGTAATGTCAATATAACTATAGAACAGAAGAAAAATTTGGATACAATTTAAATAAATTTTTTTTAAATAAATGTTGTAAATATTTGAAATATTGTGACCTGGAAGGTAAAACTTGAAGACAAATTTTGATTTCGTTAAATAAATGAATTCAATTCATTTTCGTTTTGCGCAATCTAAAAGAGGCATGTGGCCTTGTGCGGTGGCATCTTTCGAAACCCCCTCCCTCTGTCTCTGAATTCAAGCATTCCTTTCTAAATAAAACATAAAATTCCTCCCATTATTTTTTGCAAATTCATGTTGTAGAAATGTGTAGTGTCTCCCTGATTTTATGAAGATATATTAAAAATTGTTCAGTTTGAAAACTTTCAGTGCTAAAATTAAAATTATAAAATGTGAAAATAGTTTCAATTGGAGTTTCAAAACATGGAAGCTAAAAAACAAAAAACATTTTTTAACTTTGCAGTCAATTGAACGAGAAAATAACTCCCCTTCAATTTTTCTGTCGATTTACGATGTTAGCACATTCATTCTGTATTGAAATAAAATATTATACCGTATGAATGGGATTTTCTTGTATTTTGGATTATCAAGTGTATTCTTAAAGTTTAAACTCATTATTTCTTCATATTTAAAAACAAGTTCAACTCATCATTTCTTCATATTAACAAACAACTATTTCTTCATATACAACAAAAATAAATAAATAAATAGGACTAAAACCACCGGAGTGGCCTCCCCTAAACTTTCTCGTATACTTCTCAAAAATTTGTCATTTCCCCTCCCCCATGTGGATAAAAAATTCGAACCTACTGTAACCCAGAATGAAATGAGTATCAGAAGGTTTTTCATTGTAGATTATAGTGATTGTAAAATATTTAGGTGAAGAATCATATTCAGAGATGCGTATCTATTAAAGCTTAGCAATATTTATTTTCTATCACACTCTAGCAAGCTCCGCTAAGGCGAGGGCGTGCGCGAGCGAAAAGAAAACAGGAGAAAATGAGCTCGTTCGCTATCGCTGAATAGCTTGCGCATGCTCAGAAATTGCTTCCAGTACGCAAGTAAAAAAAAATGAATATGCAATTTGAGCAACTTTTTTTAACCGATTGAAACGAAATTTGGGCACAGATCTGCAATTAATGTTATCAAACGTCATACCAATTTTTATATATCTAAGCCAAAGGTTTTATGAGATATAATTTTTACAAGTATGCGATTATACAGTCAGACAGACCATCAACCTTTCGACAGATTTGATCCAAACTTTGATAAGGACGTACATTCATGATTATAAAACTGTGTACCAAATTTTATCCATCTAGCTATTCAAGTTTTGGAGTTATAGTGTTCACATGACCGCAGACAGACAAACAGGCAGATTTCCCGTAGACGGAATTTGTCCAAAATTAGATAGAAACCTACAAATTAAGTGTCAAGATCACATACCAAATCTCATCCCCGTAGCTCTGATAGTTTTCAAGTTATCGTGTTCACAGACAGACACACAGAGAGGACATAATTCCAAAATTGTGTTTTTCTGACTAAGGAAGGTCTCAAACGTGGAGATTCGTCAAAATCTCGAGTTCGAATTTTTTGACGATTACAATACTTTCTCTTTGTATACTTTGTATACGAGAAAGTAAAAAGATAATCGACTGATCACAAACTTATTTACAATTATACACTACCCACCTAGTTTAGGTTTTAGGATATTTAAATTGAATCAATCTTCAAAATACTTCTTATATTTTAAAACTTATCCAAATAACTTTGATATGTAGTTTCCCAAAACAATAAAATGTTCGAAATAAGTAAAATTTTATAATGAAAAATGCCCAATGTAAAAGATTGGAAAACACATATTTTCGTTTGTTATTAATAAAAAAAATGTTTCATCTGAAATGTATGTAATAATAACAAATAGCAAAAATATTGAAATACAAAAACAAACGGGAACTACATTGTTGTATAAATTGTTATAATATTAAAATTTCCTTTTTGGAAATATAAAAGAAAAGTTTGTGTAATAAATAACTATAAAAAAGAGACAAAAATTAGCATTGCAATTTATCTTCAAATGACAGACATCCACTTTGGGGACTGTCCCTTCCCGCCGCACGTAAAAGAGAGTGACCATATGATGCCTGGAGCAATTGAACCTGGTTGAGGACTGAACAATGCTATCTCTTTTCACCCTTTATTCTGCCCAAGAATTGGAAACACGTGGACCTCCAAGTAGCAAAGGGATTCTTATCAACTAGATCCATCAATTATTTTTACTTTCTCGTATACGAAGTATAAAAAGAGAAAGTATTGTAATCGTCAAAAAATTCGAACTCGAGATTTCAACGAATCTCCACGTTTTAGACCTCCCTGAGTCCGAAAAACAAAACTTTGGTATTATGTCTGTCTGTGAACCCGATAACTCGAAAACTATTAGAGCTACGGAGAGGAAATTTGGTATGTGATCTTTACACATAATTTGTAGGTTTCTATCAAATTTTGGACAAAATCCATTTGCGTGAAGTCTGTCTGTCTGTCCGGGTTCATGTGAACTCTTTGACACAAAAACTTAAATAACTAGATGGTTAAAATTTGGTATACAGTTTTTTCATTAGAAATGTAGGTCCGTATAAATTTTTGGGCCAAATCCGTCAAAGGGTTGACCGTCTGTCGGTCTGTATAATCGCATACTTTTGTGAATGCCATAACTTCTTAACAAAATTACTTAGATAAATTAAATTTTGTATGTAGTCTTGAAACCATAATTGCAGATTTGTCTCCAATTTTCGTTTAAATCGGTTTAAAAAAGGCGTTGAAACGGTTTTTTCTCCATTCTACGCAAAAAAAAAGCTGCGAACGCTGGAGCTGAGTACTTCCCCTAGTGAATACCGCACGCCACCGGGCAAGTTTTGGGAGGCCACTCGCTAGTTTAACAGCTTTTGAAAGAAATTCTTCAAAACCAGAAAAAAATTACAATATATTTCTTTTTAGAAAAATTATGAATATTTTATGCCTTTTTTTACATAAAAGTTGGTTGAAAGAATTTTTTAAAAAGGATAAAGAAAATAATTAATTAATTCTGCAAAATCCGTCAGCGGCGCGAGGCCACGTGCGGTCGCACCGTTCGCACCCCCCTCGGGCTGGCCCTGCATTTATCTGTTTGAATGGTGCAATGTAACAAAGCAAACGCCTTAACAATAGAGGGGAACAGCAATAGTAAAGAGAAGGAACTTGAACAATATTATACGGGCTTATCTAAAGCGCCCCTTGTTAGTTTTGAAACATTCCCTCACAGTTTGAGTTCCCTCACAACTTTTTCACAAACGATTGTATCTTTCTTTCAATGGATCACGAACACATGTTTACCATATGGCTAAAAGAGTGGCAATTTAATAATTGAACACTCTTCCAATAATACTGAAATAGGTTCTAATATTTCAGCACCCAATGTTGTTTCTTGTAATAAAAATTTACTTCAATTTTACTTTTGGTTAATAATAAAAGTATGAAAAAATTCTATATGCGAAGAGTGGGCGCGAATTAAATTTACTTTTATAAAGAAACTAGCTACTAAACCCAGTGTTGCTCGGGATAAAAAAATTTTATGTGACTAATGTAACTAAATTTTAAAAATTTTTTTAATGTAAATTTTTTAATGTAAATAAAATAATTTTAAATGTAAAAAAAAACTAATGTAAAAAAATTTTATGTGACTATGTAACTAAAATAATTTTAATAAAAAAACTATTTTTGTATAGAAAATTAAAATACCCAAAATTCTTTTGACGTCTGAAACGTTTTATATTTGCTGGTTTTCAAATTTTGTCCATAATTATTAAATATGAGAAAGATTTTGACAAATATTTAGGGACAATTAATTAAATAGTTATTTTTTCACTTTTAGAAAGTATTAAAATAATCCAGACCAGTAGTTCTTCCTGATATAAATTATTAATCGTCTGCTCTTAAACTTTTCCTTAGCGTACTACCAGAAATGTGTTCTAGCAGCAGCTCTTCGTATGTATTCTTGTTCTTCAATAATAAAAGTATTGTTATAAATTGTAAAATTTATATACAATTTAATTTTTTTAAAAAATTTAAAGTGATAGCAACAAATTGAATGGAAATGAAATTTGAGTCACTGGAAATATTGTTTTTCGAAATTTAATACAGCATCAAAATTGTTATTGTGAGATAATATTTTCGAAAGATAGCGCTGAAAAACGCAAAATCTTGCTTAATTTTTAATTAACTAAAGCTTTAATTAACTTGTGTGCTTTGAGAAGTTGATTATTATCTTATATTAAATATTTACAAAAATAAACAGAAATAAAAGTAGATTAGTTCAAAGTCCCACCGTTTCCTAGCAACGAAGTTTCTATAAATTTATTTTAATTTCAAAATCCTCTACATGTAATCAAGTTTTTATCAAATTTTTTAAAAAATAGTAAGGGACGAAGGAAAAATTACACATTTTTAAAAATTAGTATCAGTGAAAATTAAAAGTTTCAGATGACATAAATATATTTTTTGAAACAAATTGCTCCGAAATTACTGCGGAAAAAACGGTTTCTGTAAATTTCTAATTATCTGAAACTTTTGGAAATGGAAAAGTTGACAATAACGTTCCTCTTGTTTTAAATGATAAGTTTGCAAAATTTGGCTCTAATAGGTACAGTGGCTTAGAAGATACACATATCTACATAAATACCCATAATTAGTTTTATTTATGTTAAGATACTAGCTGATATGCTCAGCGTTGCTCGGGATTAAAATACTTTCATGTTTAATATTTTAAGGTGAAAAATACTTTTATATAAAATACTGTAATGCACAAAATTCTTTTATCGTCTTAAACGTTTTTAATTGAAATGAGAATATCAATTGGACCGTACGATTTTTAAAATTTGCCGATAGCTAATTTTCACCATAGGTAAGGTTTAAAATAAAGGTTTTAATAAACGTTTTGGTACAAAAATAGAAAATTTTTCATAATTATAAAGCATAAAAATAAATTAGATAAATAGTTGTTCCTGATAAAAAAATTTTCTTAATCAACTCTGTGAACTGTCTTCTTTAAAACTTTTCTTTAAGTGTTCTAGAATTCTGTTAATAAATTCTGGCAACAGTTCTTCGTATGTATTCTTGTTATTTAACATTAAAAACCAGGCAAATCCTTTGCAGCTGCAACTAGAAATGATAACAAAATTTTAAATAATCCCACTTTATCAGGCGCCCGCGTCGTCCCCACCCCGTCAGGCGAAAAACGTAACAAACTCTACACTACCTCACACCGTCGTGGCGAAAGAACAATCAATCACCCCCCCCCAACTGTTAGTCAAAAGATTCCCCCACCTGCTAGTGTTACCTTCCCTTCCCTAGAAATGAGAGGATTGCATGAAATCATGCAATCTCGCATTGAATCTCGATGCATGAAGTCTCGCGGAAGAAATAAATACAATCTTTCAGGAAATTCAAAATATCCCTGAACTATCTGCTGCCCGGGGATAGCCCCCTGGGAGAAGCTTATGATTCTTGCCAAGGCGCTTCGGCCCAACACTGTAACACTGAACTAAGTGAACACCAGAAAAGATCACGACCTGTCAATCTTCAAAGCTTATTATAAAAGAAAATAAATAAATAATAATAATAAATAATCTA
>BGPR01015952.1:0-21070 GCA_013235015.1 Araneus ventricosus
CATTTCACCAAATGATTGCTCAGATAATGTGTAGATCCAAAGACAGTGCAAACACAAACAGAATAAGTGTATGTTTCCATGAGAGATGATACAGTTCGGTCGAGCAGGACTTGACGTATAACGGCACGCTTCCATTTCACAAAATGATTGCTGACATGATGTGTAGATCTAAAGACAGTGAGAACAAGCAAATGTATTGAGTATTATATGAATAACATTGTAAAAAAAAGAGCAAAACTTGATGCAGATCTTGTCTGTCTGTCTGTCTCTTAATTCTTGATTGATTTTCCGTCTTCCTTTTACATTTTTTTATTACTTTTTTGCCATTTTCGTTGATCACTGAGTTCTCAAAGTGGAAAAGTAAACCGATTAGAATAAAAACGAAATTACTATCTTTTAATTTTTGATTGATTTTCCGTCTTCCTTTTACATTTTTTATTACTTTTTTGCCATTTTCGTTGACCACTGAGTTCTCAAAGTGGAAAAGTAAGCCAATTAGAATAAAAACGAAAATACAATCTTTTAAAATAATTTCAAGGGGACTGCAGCTCTTATGGATGAGCCGCCGCTGGATGAAATAATGATGTAAATTGGCAATAACTTACATTGCACTCGTTTTGTTGATGAACTAAGTATGAAGCATTTACATTGCTATCCGATATGACCACAAATAAATTTATTAACAATATAACGTCCAACCGCCGAAAAATCCAGTTATCTAACTACCCCGACCATTTTGAACTAGTTTCGGATGTACCCCTAACATATTATGATACTAACTCCCGACTCTCTATCGGGACTTGCATTGTTACAAGCCGACTTCTATACTATGGATAACATATTAGATGCTCTACAGTGTTATAATATACTAGCATTTGGCCTATTACTCGACAGAGCTTTGTGGAATACATTGCTTTATTAAACAGTCGCTGGAACAAGTTCCACAATAAAATTATAATGCCGAATGTAAATGCGTTATTGATACGGGGAACTAATCACGATGAATGATGCGCGGGGAACTAAGTTCTCTGAATTCCGATGCAACAACTCATGAAATCTCTCCCATAGATTCACATTTGAATCGAGTCAATGCAGGCAATCATGATGGCGGATTTTGTCTCAAACGCAGATTGAATTACAGAGCACGGCCGTATGCAAACTAGAGCAGCGTTTCGTGTGACTGTGTATAAATGAAAGGTTAGAGGGAGTTCAAAGATACTGCGGGATGGTAGGAGGGTTTAGTGCCGAATGTTTGAATGAATTAGCCGGGATAAAGAAGCATTCATCTCTTGGGAGGGTTAATCATCTGTGAGAAGTATCGCTAATGGTGGTATTAAGCGTCCTTCTTGTTAATAATCGCTTGATATATAAAGGATTTGGGACATGTAATAGCATTGCAGAAGACGAGGCTTTGACCTTTATAATGAAAGCAAAACTGGCATTAGAAAGCAAGCCTATTAATGGACATTGTGAGTTATTGGACAGCATGTTATTCATGTGCAGTTAACTCGAATGACCTTTGCAAGACTGGAATCGAATCGGCAGTTTGAAAACGAGAACTAGTGCCAAAAATTAGAAATTCGTTTTGTTGCACCAAACGCATGTTATCATATAATCGCTCAATATTAGCTATAAAAAAGGAATGAAAATCACTAAGTAAAGCTCTGAGTTAAAGAATATCTTATAAAAGTTTAGTTAAGAAAAATAATAAATAAGAAAACAATAAAAAAAAATCGAACGTTTTTGTCTTTCTTATTTCATTTCCTTCAAAAAAAATTGTTTCGATACGTTCTACATCGAATACGAACGAATCTCCGATACGTTTTTTTCTTCAAATTCTCGATTTGATTGCAGTTTGGTTTATTTTAATCATATTAACATCCCGTTTTGAAACAACACGAGGGCAATTTAGGAAGAACATCGTCATTTTGAACTGTGGTCAGATGACGAGAACAACATCTTAGCCTAGCAGATCCCAACCTTTTTGGTTCTGCGGTCCACCTGTAGTATAAAAATATTTTGAGGCCCACTAACTAAATACAAGTAAAAAATACAAACACTTATATTTATAAATACATTATATGCCCGTATATGTCAGTAATTAGTAAAGCTTACTGTAGTAACTTACAGGCGTCGCCTTACGTCGAGGTAAAGTTAATTTTACAGCATGTGTAGTGGTGAGATTTACCGAGGTATTAGGTACGTAGAACGATTGACACTTAAGTGCTTCCTATTAACTAGTACAATACTTCACTACTCAGCTTCTCAACCTATCATGCCTGATTCCACATATATATAAGTACTCCATTGTGAGAAACACAGAGCTGGTGACACAGTCAAAGAAAGACTACATGCCTGATTCCACATATATATCAGAAGTGCTCCATTGTGAGAAACACAGAGCTGGTGACACAGCCAAAGAAAGACTACATGCCTGATTCCACATATATATCAGAAGTACTCCATTGTGAGAAACACAGAGCTGGTGACACAGTCAAAGAAAGACTACTACATAACAAAATAGCACATTTAAAAGAATAAAAACTAAATTGAAATCCTAAATTAAATCATAACATTATTAAACACGCTAGCTGTGAGATGATACAAAAAGAGGATAGTGAACAGAAGTAATCATCGTTTTTAAGTAATCCAACCGGCTGCTAGCTATTGGTTGATGTTGGAAATTCAAATGAAATTGTTCAGTCACTGAATGAAACGCATCTCATTGGTTAATTTTCATGACGTAGCCGAAGTTACGGCACTAGTGGAAGTTGATTGGTTGTTACAATCTATATATTTTGTTCATTTGTGTCTTTAAGCAAGCAGTCGAATGGATGGCTGTCAGTGAGTGTGTAAGCTGCAAGACAGCAGCATGTTTCTTTTTTTAAGTAAACTGGATTAAAGCTATTTTGTATTTTAAACTGCCTTTTATCTGCGTTAACTCTGCAACAGTACACTCACGACATGCCAACAGTTGATAGGTGACATCACAAAGAGGGTGGATCCGATCTGCATGCAAATTACAACTCGAGATACTGCCAGATCAACGATGATGCCACACTGTAAAAGGAATAAAAATATATTGTTTTATAAAACATACACGGATTGAAGATTCTTGAAGCTCCCTTGACTTGAAGGGGTCTATAGACTTGTAGGGACCCCGGTTGGGTTGGGTTCCGCACGTTAACAACGGAATCCAACCCAACTCCCAACCCAACAGGGGGTACCAGAATAGACCCCCAAGTCATGGCTAGAGTTTCGAGGCACACTAATACGCTACAAGAGGACCACAACTGGGCCGCGGCCCATAAATTGGGAACCGCTGCCTTAGGCGCGTCCACTTCTCGAAACATCTGCACCACACCAGCGGGAGGATGCTTGACCCTCGACATCAGATTTAACGTGCACTAGGACCCCCACACGTACGGCTGATCTTGGTGGATTTGTGTTTCAAACCTGGAGCCATCCATTCCCAGAACCTGGACCTTACCACGAGGTTCCAGCGGTCCCCTGGAGTTGTAAACGGAATTCATTAACATGTTACTCATTGGCGATGTTGTTGTTGTTTCTTATTCCACTTGTTTTAGTCATAAGCTAGACCAAGTCCAAGAGTCCGCTCGCCCACAGAAAATCACGAACCAGCGCAGGACTCATGGTAAAGGAGGAGAGAGCAGCTTCTGTTGGCACTAGACCTTGGACGCCCGAGGGAAGAAGTCTGACTTTGTCCATTGCCTTTATGCTTTAGCTGGGTATAATGGAATGGCCTTCACGCCTTGGGTGACCCTGCCAGGAGAAAAAAATCCAGACGTACATCGTCCATTCCACCCAGGGCCTCCACCCCCGCCACGATGAGGCAGCATAATAGGACTTGGGGGACATTGACGATGTATAGATGCAGTTTCCGGAGAATTTTTTGACCTTGCGTAGAGGTTGACATAGATAGCATGCAGTTAGAGCAACAGAAATTGGCTCCTGTCGAGGAGCGAATTGCGGTAATTCTAATTACCCTATAGACAGTTTCGAATCAATTTCTTATGGTAACATTAAATTATGAAATTAAAAAAACATGTAATAAAACACTGAAAAGTGTACAGCACAGTTAGAAATGCTTTAAGTTAACTGGGATTGTAATCACATTCATAATAGA
Organism: Araneus ventricosus; assembly: GCA_013235015.1. Classification (NCBI taxonomy): domain Eukaryota; kingdom Metazoa; phylum Arthropoda; class Arachnida; order Araneae; family Araneidae; genus Araneus; species Araneus ventricosus. The sequence goes on from BGPR01015952.1 coordinate 4,148, forward strand.
TTTTATTTTTTCTATGCTGAATGTTTGGGTTTTTTTATGATATTCATTCCATCTTAAACCTCTGACTGCCGAATTTTTTACAATTGCTATTTAGATGCAACTATTGAAGACATGTTCAAACACCATTGAACCAAGCGAATTGCTATTTACATGCAAGGCTTTCTTAGTATAGTATAGTCATGAATTTAAAAGTTGTAAACAATTCAATTTAAAAACATCAAGAGACATACTGTCCTACTGACACGAGAAAAACACCAGACACCAGACATGCCGGTGGCGGTCGTTATGGAAAAGGGATATTCCATTGCATTTTGGGGGTGAAGGAAAGGACTTTATTTTGTATCATTTTGTATTATTTTATTTCATTTGGCGCAGATGGAAAAGACGGAAGTCTCATTTCGGTTCGTACAATCCGCGTTAAAAAATTCCCATAATTATGAAAGTTATGAAGGAAAATGTATCAGCTCCTCAACGTAAACATTGAATATAGCCATATCTGTAAAGCGCTATATCTCAAAATGTGTTTTTATATATTGCGCGCACGATATCTCAAGAACTATCGAATATTTTTACATGAAATTTTTACCGAACATGTATTTTGCTATGTTCTACAAATTGAACCACGTTTTTGTACATATTTCCCCAAAGAAGTTTCGGAGTTAGAAAATGTGAAATTTTAACTGTTTTTAACAGTTTTATTTTAAATTGGTATTTAAAATAGAAATTAAATTTAAATGTTAATAAATTGTGGTTCAGTTTCTTAAACAGACTATTTGGATTACTTAGATACCCAAAAGGTTGTGTCTAGATAAATATTTTATTCGTAATCATGCGCGCAAGGTGACTATCTCATCTTTTCTCCAAAAATTATTCCCATATTTATTACTGTCTCAAATAAATACATACCAATATGAAGGTATGAAAATGCGTGTACTATAAGAGAAAGAACAGATATTTTTCTAGAAAAAAAGTTAGTGTGTGAATTGCATCGTTTCAGAGATTAATGTACCGAATTTGACAGTTGCCCCACATTTTTTCGAGGTCGTATGTCCCCTAAAAGAACAGATATTTTATTATGTATGACAAAGAACAGATATTTTTCGAGAAATAAAAGTTAGTGTGTGAATTACATCGTTTCAGAGATTAATGTATCGAATTTGGCAGTTGTCCACCATTTTTTCGAGGTTTAAGAGTCGTATGTCCCCTAAAAGAACAGATATTTTATTATGTATGACAAAGAACAGATATTTTTCTAGAAATAAAAGTTAGTGTGTGAATTGCATTGTTTCAGAGATTAATGTATCGAATTTGACAGTTTTCCACCATTTTTTCGAGGTTTAAGAGTAGTATGCTCCCTTAATATAACCAAACTAAATTTCTCTTATTATTTTTCGTATACGAGCAAGTAAAAAAGAAAATCTTAAAATTAATACTAACATTTGCTAATGGGTGCTTTTTCTGATGTTGTGTTAGTCTATTCATAAATTAGCACTTTCAAAACCTTTTTTATATATTCCCAATCTTTTGATGACGACGTAAATAAGATAAATAAAATATCGTACAAGTAATCAATCAAATAATTATATTTATATTTAAAATAAACGTCAGAAGGATGATCAAAAACACGCCCAAGTCATTTTTCAAACGGAAATCCATCCATAAAATCTAAACAATAGATAACACGCGGAAATAAGAACTAAATTAAAATGAAAAAACAAATATGGAAGAATAGAAAACAGAAACGTAAGCTGTAATGATTAATCAAAAACATTGGTAGACAGGAACGTAAAACAACATTTCAAGTATCTTCATTGCGTGTTAACCATATAAGAAACTGAGTGGGCCGTAGGACTGAGATGTAAGATAAATTATCTGTAGTTATGACATTTTAATAGCTTTTTAGGTTTCAAAGTTAAACGTATATTTAAATATGAAGAATATGCATTAAGTTTATGGGAATATCTTAACTAAGCTATAAATTTACCAAAATTGTCATTTTTTAAAAATTTTAGTCTTCCATTGACTAGCAGATTACCTCAGTGGCAAATCCAGGGGGGAATATGGGGCTGCATCCCCCCCAGAGCTAAACTAGAATTCTTGATTTTATTTTAAATCACTACAGCTGTTTGTTATTAATCTCCCTTTAAAAAAATCGTGACAACATTCCTCCCTGATTTTGATAGGTTCGAAAATTTTCCCAGTTTTGAAGTCATTCCAATCGAACTTGTAGCGTTGACGCAGTCGAAGACATTTTTTGGCTAGTTATTTCATTGTGTTTTTTATTAAATTATAGAAAATAGTTCAGTGTTTTTTTTATGATTCTAATTGTCAGGTGAGAAAAGTCTGCAAATATAGAATAGCAATAATAGAAATGATTTTTTAATGGATTCCAATTTTTTTAAAGACTCTCAATGACAACCATTTCCCTTTTAATATTCACGGCGTTAAAGATCTTATCCTTGAAAGCAGTCTGGAATATACAATCTAAAAAAAATTACATTCATTGAGGCATAGATGGAAACTAAGGGCTTTTTTTATTAATTTGTCTAAATAGTTCCATTCCCTAAAAAATTCCTGTTTTCACTTCTTCTGTTTTGTTTTTTCGAATATAGATGGCGGCATGGGAATAGTATTTCCTTAAAAAAATTTGCTGATTCATTTTTGTTACAAGAAAGTTAGCGTGTGTTTGTGGTTACGTGAGGATATTTTTTTCTCTTCTTTCTCTATTCTGGGCATGGGGTAAGTTTATATTTATGATGGCTACCTTTAAAAACCCGGATGGCTGATATTTCTACATCAATCTTATTAGCGTTTTTATGTTTGTGTTTTGTTTTCTCTCTTTCTTTTGAAATAATAATTTTTGATGTACAGATCTCCTTTGTCTCTTGTTGGGAAATTTCGAGCTAAGAAAAGCTATATTTGACGTAATGCGAGCTTCTTACAGAAACATTTCCCAATTAATATTTTGAATCCATTTCGTATAAAGTCCTTTGCGCTTGAATGGATTCCTTTTTTTCATTTTATTATCTTCGAGTTTATCTTTGTTTTTTTGGCTTTCTTTGTATAATATTGATTTCCTCTGTAAAATTAAAGTGTTTTGGTACACCTAAGCCATGAGGTTTGACATTCGTCACGAACGATACAAAATTTTTATGACCTCAGCCCCCCCCCCATAACCAAATCCTGGATACGCCACTGGATTACCTGCAAAAAGAAATTTTTCAATAACTTTATTCCTTAGCTCTATATAAGCTCAATATATTGATGTTACCATTGCATTATTGACGCTTAAAGAATATAGCATTGTATAGCATTTTCTAAAAATTAAGTTTTATGATGTTATCCACACATAAAAATAATCCATGAGTATCCTATTTTTAGCTAAATCTAACCTTTTCTCCTTTGTTGTATTAGCACATATTAACAGCATTTTGCATAAATAAATAATTTATAAATATTGCTTTTGTATTGATGGCCTCTTGCATTTTTATTTCAATGATATGTGATGTAAAATAGGCAAAATTTTCTGTGATTAAAATATCTATTTTAAAAAGGTCTGAAATAAAAATAATTTTATGTCAGATTTAAACATCTACACGCGCATATGTTATCCTATATTCGCAAAGCGTGAAACAATTTTAATTTTTATAACATTTTAATACATTTTTCATTTCTTATCAAAAAATCAAAATGTTATCCATGAATTTCATTTCAATTTCTTTATAGCATAAGATTGCTATCGTAAAATTGTTAAGAAAATTTCAGAGTATTTTTATTTCTAAGTGCTTTTTTTCATGAGATGCTTCGATGAAATTTGTAGCAAATAAGGTATTGACGAATTCACAAATTCTTTAACACTTTAAATGTCATGTGAGTTATATGTAACTCATACTATTTTTAATCACAGTGCTCAATATATGAAATTCCTTTTTTAAATAACAGAGGTTCTCTTGAAGTATGTATAACTTTGAACAATTCATTAATCATTCTTCTGTTGGACATAATGTGTATTAAAAATCACATAAAAAATATAACACAAAAATTCTATGCAAAATCCAGAACAAAATTAACTTCAATGGCTATAAAAATTGGAACAAAAGTATCTCTTTTAAAAGACGCACACAAAAAAATCGTTCAAATTAATATCTTTAACAATTATACTTATTTTTAAAATAAAATTACATTTCCATTCCAAAAAGTGACTATTGGTTTTCGTTAAAAAGTAATTTTTTTGTATAACAAAATAAAAAAAATAATTTAGATAAAGGAAGCATATGACAAAGCCACGTAAAATTTTTCTTCCACATAATTGTTTTCCAGACACTTAAGCGACATATGATTTTGATAAGTCGCTATATGAATGCATAACTTTGCTTCATAAATAAGTGAGACAGAAGACATTATTTTTCATTCAAGACTGACTGTTAGAAATATGATTTCGTGTCTTTCTTATACTAAAAAAGGAATTTCTTTCTAGTTTAAATAAGAGTAGAATAACAAAAAGCTTGAATTTTCATTTGCTTCCAAACCTAAGGTGCTCTTAATCTGTCATTTATCATTTTTATTCTACAAATTCCTCACTTAAAAACATTAAAAAAAACCTTCAAAATTAACGCTCGCAATTTATTTTTCATAAGAATAGTTTTAGTTTTCTCAAACGTATAAAAACGTGAGTTGAACTTTTTTACAATTACATAATAAATTGAGTACAATGCATTCTTTATGAGCTATTTAAAGATTTGGAAAATTTATAAGATAATACTGTCTGCCTTCTAAAAATGACAAAACGAGTGCGAATATTTAATTTCCAACTCTCTTGGAACACAAAAAACATCGATGAAGGAAGACTACTTTCATCTTAATCTTATTGTTTTTGATTAGTATTCTTTTAAGCTTCATTTATTATTCTAGTAAAAAGCCGCACGATTCGAATTTTCAAAGATGCGTTCATTAAAAAAGCAAATAAATTCGATAAAACTCTTTTCATCTTTTCTGTAAATAATTTATTCGCTGTTTCGAGGATAAAGAAATATTGTTTTTGCGTAAGTAGAATAAAATCGTCTGCTATTTGAAAAAACAATATTAGAACGCTGTTCTTTATTTTCTCTTTTGTTGTTGAGTATTTATTTGTTCGAGTGATGGATCTAACAAAGAAAAATACTTACTGCAGGAAAAATAATTTAGTTTAGTTTTTATTACTTTTTTGGAAGAGGAAGAATTGATTAGTCAGTATTAAAGTGAATTAAAAATTCCATACGTACCTGATCCCCACGCTGCCTAAGGCTTAATAGGAATTTCATGAACTCGAAAAACGTTTGTTTTAGGAATTTACGACAAAAATAGATATATCGATATTTTTTTAAAGCTGGAATAATGATGTTTTTTGATACAGTCGAATTCTGAGTTTAATTATTTTCTTGGGGAAGTAAACACATTAAAAGTTAAATTTAATCCGATTGTCTGTGTAACGTTGAAATGCAGCGAAAAGCGTTTTTAAATAGATTTATTCTAAAATCTATCAAATCTTGCTGTGCAAACTTCATACCAAAGTAATTCTATTCACGAATGCATTCTAAAATTAGAAGAAAGAAAACTACATTTTTAGAATTACTTTTTTTTCTCTGATACTTCTAATAAGAATGAAGTATTCGAATAAAAATGATTGTATAAAATCATGTTTATCAGTGGAATGTTCTAAAATTTGTTACCATTTTAGCTTCATTCGGCAGTAACAATAACATAAAAAATTATGCAACTTTCATTCGTTTTAAATCTGTTTTTACATAAAAAGAATTTTTATCTTTTATCTTCTTCTTTTTTTAGAAATCTTAACAATGTTAATTCAGTATAGAAAAAAGTCACATTACATAAATACAATGTCATGTCCTATAGAAGAAAATCAATTCGCGCATGCGCAATATATCTCAAATACGCAGCACCATTTTAACATTAAAATCCATTAGGCATCTTCTAGCGGGATGGAAGGCATGACGTCACAGCGTTTGACAGAAGCATATGACAACGAGCAGATGTTAGATGATAGAAACATTTACCGTTTGTGAGATGACTATGAATTGGCCTTGTAGAACGAGGTTCACAACACAAAAAGCATTGTGTTGTTGTTAGTGTATTTGAAGCGAATTAATTTGATAGAGACTTAGCTAACCCTAAAAGGGCCAGTGTTGCCATTAAGCAACATACCGAATTTTGGCCTCTAAAATTCTTGAGAATAAAACTGAAGCTCTAATGCTTGTTGATGCCAATAGAATACATGCTGAAAATGTTATTAAATCAAATAAAATAAATGCTGGTAAAAAGAATAAAAATGAATTGATGATTCTTTTTAGCTTTGTTCGTACTCTTCAGAATACCATATTTTATTCTATAATTTTGAAGATAATTCTTTTTCCATATTATTAGTTCTTAAAAATCATGTGTGTTTGATATTATAGAATTTTCTCAGGGAGGTTTTGTTCAATAAAAGCCAAGTTTTGTCGATGGTTCAAACTAATTTTTAGTCATAAACCATACTTAAACAAAATAGGATTTTTTAAAAATATTTTGCTCATGTTTTATTCAAGATTTGAAAGACGAAAAACATTCTAAAATCATTTTTTAAAAAATCGTGCCTTTAAGGGTTAAAGACGTAATCGAAAGACACGTATCGGTCATACTGTTTTCCACTTGCAATAAACGCAATAGATTTCAAAATTAAATTGGCGCAACACATTTCTCTGTTTCATGTTTCCTATACAGTAAAGCACCATTTACATGTTTCTTATTTATTTATCATTTGCATTTATTTATACGTGATTTCATCACTGCCCCTATTCATTCGTAACCCTTCTAACTTCGTTTGTAGAATGCAAAAGACGCAAAGCTTTGGTTATACATTGTTTTTCCACTTTCTAAAATTCAAAAATTTCCTGCCTTAGTCATTATTTCTCCGCTTCTATTAACCCTTTCAAGGTCACAACATGTTTCGTTTTGATAATTACTAAATTTATGTCAAAAACGAGTAATAGACATGTAGCTGATCATAAATATGTAAAGGAAACAAATTTAGCATTTTTTTATTTTCAAGAAATTTGTGGTTTCACTGTGAAACCAATGAACAATAACGGACTATTTTTTCTCCGAATAAGTTATCATCGAGATGCAATTTAAATTGTGTATTTAATTTATAAGCATAGTGAGAATTCAGGATATTCAGCCTTCATAAAATTCATTATTACTTTCGAAGATTCAATTTTAAAAAATATCAATTAGAGCAAGAACCTTCGTCATTTTGTTTCTCTTAGAGATCAAAAGCAATTTAGCTGTTGAAATACCGATATCTTTGTGAATACTAAAGGTATTGAACTGGAATTTTTATATAAGTTGGCCTATATATCTGGCTCTTAAGTTATGAAAGAAAAATTACGCTACTCATCGCCCATGAACAGGAGAAAAATGGTGAATGTGTGGTTTCACTGCGAAACAAATGAACGAGAAAGGATTAAAGGGGAAACTGTTCGTAGAACGCCTGCTAGTATACACATAAATCGTGTAAGATATGTATAATTAGTACTCAAGATATGCACTAAAGGTATGATTTTTTTCGCTTTTATGATAAATCTTTAATTTTAATACAGGGTGTCCGAGAATTTTGGGACACATTTCAAAAATTAATAAGAAAAAACCTAATAATGCTAAAACTACGGGTTTTTTACATTCTCGTATACGAAGTCTACAAAGAGAAAGTATTGTAATCGTCAAAAAATTCGAACTAGAGATTTTGACGAATCTCCACGTTTTAGACCTCCCTGAGTCCGATAAATACAATTTTGGAATCATGCCTGTCTGTGAACACGATAACTCGAAAACTATTAGAGCTACGGGGATGAAATGTGGTATGTGATCTTTAAACATAATTTGTAGGTTTCTATCAAATTTTAGACAAAATCCGTCAAAGGGAAGTCTGTCTGTCTGTATGTCCGCGGTCATCTGAACACTGTAACTCAAAAACTTGATTAACTAGATGGATAAAATTTGGTACACTGTTTTATCATCATGAATGTAGGTCCGTATAAAATTTTAGGCCAAATCTGTCAAATAGAGGCGTTCAAATAGCATATTCAATTTCTTTTAATCCGATTCTCATGCGCATGCGTACTGGTAGCAATCTGTTATTGTTGTAAATTTTATTTACAATAATAAATAATGTTTTCAAACATGAATTGTAATTTTTTTATTGTTGTAAATAACATTCAAACCGATCTCATTATTTCAGCAAATCTTTTATTTACGCGCTTTTGCAATTGTTGCAGTTGTGCTAGTATAAATTGTTTTCTTGGGAATTCAATTCCAAAGCAGAATTTTCGCTTTAGTATTCATTGCATTGCCTATTTTATCGCACCTGCTTCAAAGTTATATTTCTTTGAAACGTGGCAACAGATATTTGATTTCAGGTTTGTTTGTTTGTTTCTCTTTCTCGTATACAAAGTATACAAAGATAAAGTATTGTAATCTTCAAAAAAAATTCGAACTCGAGAGATTTTGATGAATCTCCACTTAGAAAGTATACGAGAAAGTTTAGGGGAGACCACTCCCGCTGGTTTCTCAAATGAGAGAGCATTTTAATTTTTTTTTTCAAATAGGTAACGCGGGATTAAGGTGGTCTAGGTGACAGTAAATCACTGAAAATCTCCCAATTTTCATAGCCATTTTCTGCGAAACTATTAAAGCTAGAAGTAAAATAAAAACATGCATTTGTAGGGAATTCGACGCTCTTTAATTTGCTAATTCACATATAGTGTGAAAACTGAACATTTTTCGAGATATTCAAGAAAAACTGAAAAAGGAAACCAGCAAACCCGCCACGACCTCTGCCGATCGGTAGCCATTGCGTACGAAATTATCTCGCTGTAGCAAATTCAGAATGCCATAACGCCGCGTTACCTATCTGAAAAACTTTTTTATTATCTCTCTGATTTAATTAAAAAAACGTAGTTGTATCATTATTAGGGTTTTTTTTATTAATTTTTGAAATGTATCCCTCACTTCTCGGACACCATGTACTATGTAGTAATTACTTGAATTATGTTAGAAAACTATAAACTTATTACTTTTTAACCCTCTGATTCCTAACGTCATTGGTATAGAGGAACCTCAAATTACGGGAACGCCCGAGCTGCTCTATCAAAGGTATTGGAAATTCTCCCCCTCAAAAACCACAATTACAACTGGCACTGTCCCAATTCTAAGAAAACCCCTCTATTCCCCAAACCCTTTTGGGCGAGCCACTCTAACGAAGAAAGCGCGCGGCGGGTGTGAAATCAATCACACTTAATGAAAGGGAGTGAAAATTTCACAATGATATTCGGGCGGCCGCCATCTTTTTCTTGAAGGGGCGTTTCCGTAACGAAAGAGTTAATGAATATGCATTAGTTGCATTAAATTTGTAGGGGAGACTTGATCCCTTCTTCAGTTTTTTATTTTTATTTTGGAAAAACAAAAACTTTAAAAAATGTTTTCAGTCATTATTAAAGGCTTATTTGTCGTTTTTGTTGTAGTATTTTTTTTATTTTTGAAAAACCAGTTTTAAAATAAAGATAAATTGTTTTCCAACAATTAGAAAAGGGATCTAGCTTCCCCAATCGCAGGGAGACTTGATCCTTGAAACAGATGAATTGAAATGATTCAAATTAAGTAGTCGAAATCAAATTTATTGTTGACTAACATGCAGAAAAGGGAGAAAAACACATTTAGAAAATTCTACATTATTGAAAATCACTGTTCCCCATATGAATGATTGTTATCGCTGAAAATAATGATCAAATAACATTTTCAAAGCTTGAAAAATCAAAAATGAATGTTAAAATTCTTGCAGTTCGAAGAATTCCACCAAGCATGGCTGGTTAGGTAGTTTTTTGACAATGTCGTCATTGTCCACAACACTAATGTCACCATTTTCTGGATAAATAAATTGGTTGGAATGAATTCTTCTTTTTCTTAGAAAATTTATTTCGCATTCAGATGATGAAATTTTCTTTTCAATTTTTCCTACGGAATGACTAATTTTCTCTTTCCGTGAAACCGTCACCATGTTCTTACTAACCATCATGTGCAGCCACATATTAACTTTCTACCTTTGTCAACCGTCCAAAATCAAGGTAACCATATTCTAAATAATATTGATATTATCTAAATGTGACTTGAAAATCACAATGGCTAGTAGGGGGGTAATAAAATTGTTAATATATTAATTTAACTTAACTTTGGGGACACTTGATCCTAAGACCAAGTCTCCCCATACAATGGGGATCATGTGTCCCTAATGTGCATGTGTTGGAAAAAGAATTGTTAAATCAAAAGTAAAGAAACTGTATTGGATGTAAATAACAACATTTAAGCAGTAAGGAATGTTAGTACATTATATCAATAAACTTAAGTAATTTAGTTATATTTAGCAAAAAATAAGAAACATAAACTACCTACTCCAAAATAAGTTTGACTATAAGAAATCAGAGATTCCTTTCTTACAACAAAAATAAAAATGGCTGAATGAAATTCTGTTGTCAGATCTGTTGATAAGGAATCCCTTTATTAGTGTTGCCAGTTTCAGAGACTTAATTGCATTTTTTCTCTGGTTTTAGACATAGGGATTAAGTCTCCCAAGTCTCCCCTAATAACCAAATATTTTTATTAAAATTTCGATAACACGTCATTTCGTTTATACTTCCTTCTGTGTTAATCCATTGAAAGACATGTAAACGGAGCTTTGCTGTAGATGCTTTGATTCTTTTTATCAGATACAATGAAAGAGGTACAATGATTCTTTTATCATAAAAGGTACTGAATATTTCAATTTTTTTCAAAAATAATTTCTTTTATATTTTACTTGGTTTCTTATTTGTTTGCAACGAATTATTCTATTCAAAACACTGCGAATTTTAACCGTGACAAAAAAAAATAGAATCATTAAATCCGCATTGAAAAATTTCGTCGCCAATTAATTACACATAATTCAACACAATTTAAAATCAATATTTTTCCTTAGCGTAGCATCATCCATATTTAAATTTTCAACGGATAATTATGCAATTACGTACACGCAAAAAAGATAACATCACGATACTTTTCAAGCAAATTAGAACATCGTGTTTTCGCACTCTACGCGCTTCACCACCACCAGAAAAACAAAACTGAATTTTAATATCACGAAAAATGAGTTAAAAATGATAATATTCCAAATAAACGCTGCCTAAATACCCATACGATACGTAAAAATAATTACTAATTACTCCGGCAACAACTGTATCGATCACGCCAATGTTATTATGCACATCACGGCCACCTGAATTAGAATTGCATACAGTTAGTTACGCGACCCGTAATCGTCCAAAAAGAAACAGCATCATATTTCTGAAAGATAAATCCTTATTTAGTGTTCTAATAAGGCGATTCATCAAGAATCTGTCGCCCAAATACTAGGAAAGCATTAATTACGTGGTTGGTCATCAATTTAGAAGACGAAAATTTTCCCATGTTTCCGAGAATTTTAAATGAAATGTTGACATGAGACTGAATGTCCTTAAAAAGATAGTAAAACATTAAATTACTCGACATAAAAATATCCCAAGAAAATTCCGTAATTGTTAGGGTGGAATTAGACTTATCTTGGCATCTTTTTATTTATTTGTTCCGATCTGTCATGGGTTTGCTGAATATAAAGTTGTCCGGGTGTTTTTAATGGATGGAATAATTGGAGAAATGGAATATGTGTTTTGAATTAGATTATAATGGTTTAACAGGTCGTTATTTTGGATAAATCTGGGCTGTTAGTTTTAATGTGCTTCCATATATGCATTGGAAGAAAGATTGAGCTGTTAAGTATTCTGGACGGCAACTGTTCAATTTTGCTGTGCGGTAACTTTCTAGTATTTCCAAGAAACCAGTTTTTATAAAGAAAAAGACAGCAATTTTCTTTTACGGAATTGATTGATCTGAAATTTTAGTCATCAGAACGTATTTTAATGTTTAGAAATTGCTTTAAATAACAAATAATTCTAATATTTTGACTACATGTAATCAATCACTCATTGGAGAAAGTGATCGCATATTTACTTTCATATTGTAATACCTTTTTTTCAGTTTTTCTGCTAAAAATAGGTTAGTTTCATAGTGTAAGTATGCGATAATTGATTATGTGTGTAATTTTAAATCTTGGTTACCCAGCATGGAATTTACTTTTCAAATATTGGTTATGTAATTCTGTATAAATGATAGTAAGGGTTTTAGAAAAATAATTATTCTAAATGAAATGGAATTATAATTTAATTAGAATTAATTTTAATTAATTTTAAAATTTTGCTTCTATATTTCAAAATTAACATGATTCGATAGCATCATAACATGATGATTTCTACAACTTCAATAAATTCATACGAATGGTAAAGAAAGTCCTTTATTTGACCTCGTGCAACAAAATATCAAGACTATGAATATTCTATGTGAATGCTTTAATGGATCTTGTGCGACTAAACAACAATAAATACTAAATTTTTTAATAACATATTGCTTTTCTTACAAACCAGCGCTTTCAGATTTTTCAAAACATTGAATTTTTTGGTACTTGCACGTACAGCGGCCACCGAGATTGAATCGCCAAGCAACGGAGATATATCGCCAAGATTGAAGACGGTTTGGCGATGTGAGAGCATTGCTTTGTGTGCGCAGTGAGCTTTTTATTGGTCTCTTATGCATGCGAGGCCTGCGGCATCTGAATTGGGTACAGGGCAAATTTTTGAACTTAGAAAAAATCAGCGGCTTCGCTTTCAGAAAATCGGGATCCTAGTAGCTACGCATATTCGTTGAATGTTAGGAATCAACGTTTTTTAAAATTTCAAAATGAGCCCTCGCCTCAAAACGTTCCTTCGTCAAAAAGTCGACAGAAGCGTACAGGAGTACGGCAGTCCTAAACATATCCGTTCGGAAATTATCAGAACTGTAGAACACTGAACTTGCCAACTTGGCGAAATCCGAAGGTCGCCAAGTAAGCTTGGTGGCCGCTATAACAAACAAGTACCAATTGTTTTAACATGATAATGTTTTATGGTATCCTCTCTGTAAACTGCATGATGCAAAAATCGTTACGCACAGAATGCAACGACTGATGCAATCAAGTCGGACGAGGACTAGTCGGATGAAACAAGCCTTAAACATTATCGCGCTACGATGCTTTTAACTAGAAACCCAATTCTGTTTTGTTTCTACTTTCTCTTATACGAAGTATACAAACAGAAAGTATTGTAATCGTCAAAAAAAATGCGAACTCGAGATGTTGACGAATCTCTGCGTTTTAGACCTCCCTGATTCAGAAAAACACAATTTTGGAATTATGTCCGTCTGTGAACACGAAAACTCGAAAACTATAAGAGTTACGGGGATGAAATGTGGTTTGTGGTCTTTACACATAATTGCAAGTTTCTGTCAAATTTTGGACAAAATACGTCTACGGAAATGAACACTATAACTCAAAAACTTGAATATCTAGATATATAAAATTTGGTACACAGTTTATCATCAGGAATGTAGGTCCGTATAAAAGTTTGGGCTATATCCGTCAAAGGGTTGACTGTCTGTCTGTCTGTATAATCGCATACTTTTGAACGCAATAACTTCTTAACAAAATTACTGAGATAAATGAAATTTTTTATGTGGCCTTCTAACCGTTTTTTATACTTCTGCATTCGGGATAAAACCAGATACTCCAAGTGGCGTAAGACCGGGACAGTCAGTATTGATGATTCCTCCGATGGAGATGATAAAAACACATGAGACCTTCATTGTTTATATTTTAATGATGGATTTTCTAATTTAAATAAAGAAGAGGGGTTAATCCGATGTAAAAACTGTCTTAGCTGTGCCCACGAAAGCTGCAGTGGCGCGGAGGAAGAAGACAACTGCTTTACATGCGAAATTTGTAACTAATATTCTTAAATTGTGATAGAAAATAAAAATGATTGCAACTTTTCCCCTGAAAATAGAGTTTTTCTAATTTCCCATGACGTTAACATGTGTACCCGGGTAATTTGACTTTTTTTTTATAAAAAAAACCCCCATTGATATAAAAAGCAATGAAACTGTGACTTTTCTGGAAAGATATATTGTACTCCGATAAGCAATGGATATTTTAATAACATTTGGCAAGCTCTATATTGAATATTTTAGCTCCAACAGGTCTTTGAACCTTAGTTACCTAGTTTTACCCTACTTTCCTAACTACCTACTTACCTAATGCGTGTCAAATTTCATACCAAATATATCTAAGGGTTGACCTTCTGTCGGTCCGTCTGTTTGTGGCTACATGAACGCGATAACGGAACCAGCTAGATAAATGAAATCTGGTATGTGGTCCTGAGATAATAATTATAACCTTATATTCAATTTTGGACACACTCAGCTAAAAGAAAGAGGTCCAAGTCCGTACTCGATTCTTTTCCCTGTGATACAAAGCTCAACGCAAACGCATATTTACGGATCCTACTATGGTTTGGATTGAGGTCGCTTTTCATTGGCTCTCAGCGTCACGTGACTTCGCTTGCTTCTGAATGATGTTATAGGAGCGCGCTTAGTTTGGATTTCGATTTTTGTCTTAGCTATTGTATCATGGAGAAACCAAACTTATCATTATCTTGAATTCGTCATCCCCTTTAGAAATATCCAAATAATCGTAATTAAAAGATAATTAGGAAGACCAAAATTATCTTTATTTTGAATTCATCATTCCCTTTAGAAATATGCAAATAATCGTAATTAAAAGATAATTAGAAAGACCAAAATTATCTTTATCTTGAATTCATCATTCCCTTTAGAAATATCCAAATAATCGTAATTAAAAGATAATTTTGGTTTCTCCATGATACAATAGCTAAGACAGAAATCGAAATCCAAGCTAAGCGCGCTTCTATGACATCATTCAGAAGCAAGCCAAGTCACGTGACGCTGACAGCCAATGAAAAACGACCTCAATCCAAACCATAGTAGGATCCGTAAATAAACAACGCAAACCGTTCCATGTTGTGTATGTAAACGAGAAAGTCGAAGGAAAACATTATCGTTGGTTAACTATCATTTTTAATTAATGGGAATGGAAACATAATCATTATTTTCTGTATTGTTTGTTAGATGCAAACATCTGACAGCGCTGCTAAAGCGCGCACAGCTGTACTTTTATTTTTTGCTTAAAAACTGTGCATCTGGCATTTGTCATAGGGATATTGCCAAAATTACCGGTTTTCGGTTTTTTTCAAAATAACCGGTTTTGGTGGGGTTATAAAGAAACAAATGCTGTTTATAGACAAAATTTTTCATTAATATTGTTTTTATATGAAATCAATCCATTGACCAATATTTATCGGTTCATGAAGACTGTTTCAGTGATCCGCCAACCAACACACGCCTCGAGGACCTGGTTGTCGTTGATTGGCCTAAGATGATGAAATTCAGAGCTTCATAACTTGGTAAATTTTAGTCTAATCGAACCTAAAATCGAGCCTATCTTCCGATTTGGTTTTTTACCCGGTTATTGGATTTAAAAAAAATAACCGGTTAAAACAAATAACCGAAGAAAACAAGTTAACCCAAACAAAAAAACCGGTTTTCGGTTAAAATCGTCAGGTTTTTTACCATCCCTAATTTTTCTTTCAAGTTCCCATACGATGTAAATATTTATTTATTATGCGTCTGTAAATAAAAATGCACATTTGGAATTTTTAAAATGCAGTTCTATTTCTTCACTAAAACTGCTTTCTGTCGAATCTGGGACTCATCAGAAATATGTTTTTAACTTTCCTGAATAAACATTTTGAACATTTTTACCTTTTTCAAGAGTGAAACATTTATTAATTTTAGCAGATTTTGGCGAAATCTCGGATTGCATTAAAATTATAATTTATAATTTTTTATAAAAAATAGCATTCAAATATAAAGCTCTTCTAGTATAAGTAGTATCAAGTTGAGTAAAAAGTAATAAGTCAATTAATTTTTTTTCCGGTGGTTCTTACAGTTTAGCATTTTTTGTACTCTTTATATAAAAGCAATATTTCAAAAATAGTGCTTACTATAACAATAAAGAATCTTTTAAAAAAACTATTCTCAGTTTAGATAGGCACCCTCCTGCAATTTCTTCAGAATTATTCACACGTCCGACGGAAATAAAAACGACTTCTTTATGATGACATTATTTTCATTTACTGCCATCGTAACTCCATTAAAATTTAAAATATGAAAAAAGTGGCCGTTTTGAGAGAAAAAGGAACATAATTCCTATGCAATCTAAACACTGCAGAGAAGAAAGAAAGTGAACAAAAAATTCGGTTCAGCACATTAATAACCCCACTGGGACGACATGCAAAAGCTCAAAGACGAAAAAGAATGTTCATTTTTTAAGGTTTTGCATGATTAATAAAATGATTTATGGCTCAGTAGACTGCAATATTGGGGGCGAAATTATTTCCTTAATGATAGGCTAAATGTATCCTCAAAACACTAAACGACGATAAAGCGCGTTATCTACAGCAACAGAAAAGTTTGCGAAAACTGCGGCATTCAGCTTCTTTATTATCGTGAATTATGAAAAACATTTTCCGGAATACATATTGAGATAATGACTAATTTGGTTAGTTTATGGCTAATATTTAACGTGCGTTTAACCTTACCATAGAATAACGAAAAAAAAATCCCCTCTGAAAAATATTTAAAAAGCACAGTTTGAAAATTCGCTCACTCAAATTTTTAGAGCTTATTATTAATTTCCTTTTTAGCTAACGTAGCTCGCTTTATCAACGTTGTGATAAAAATCTGGAAAGTTTCTTTCTAAAATCGTTTGCTTAAATAAATTTGTTCTTTACAAGGTTTACGTTTATGTATGTGACCTGA
>BGPR01015953.1:0-35629 GCA_013235015.1 Araneus ventricosus
TTATGTTTCAAGTTTACATACCAAATTTCATCCCTTTATCTCTAATAGTTTTTGAGTTATCGTGTTCACAGACACACACACAGACACACACACAGACACACACACAGACACACACACAGACAGACATAATTCCAAAATTGTGTTTTTCGGACTCAGGAAGGTCTAAAACGTGGAGATTCGTCAAAATCTCGAGTTCGAATTTTTTGACGATTACAATACTTTCTCTTTGTATACTTCGTATACGAGAAAGTAAAAAATCGAACTAGTAGTCCGAACATCGTAGCTCGATAATGTTATCACGTTAAAAATCTTTAATTATTTTATCGTTTGCATTTTTACATTCTCTTTCGGACGAGTTTTCTGGTTTGCTTACCCTACATTAACGAGCGAGAGTGGTCTCCCCTAAACTTTCTCGAATACTTCTCAAAAATTTGTCATTTCCCCTCCCCCTGCGTGGATAAAAATTTCGAACCTACTGTAACCCAGAATGAAATGACTATTAGAAAGTTTTTCATTATAGATTATAGCGATTGTAAAATATTTAGCTGAAGAATCAAATCATAGAGACGGGTACTGATTCCACTCTTGCCGGCTCAAGGACAAAGTGACGTAATCCTTCCGCGCCCACAGAGATTGCTACCACTGCGCATGCGCATGGAGAATCGGATTTAAAAAAATTGAATAAACAATTTGAGAGCTTTTTTTTAACCAACTGAAATAAAATTCGGGCACAGATCTATAGTTAATGTCAGCAACCGTCATACCAATTTTTATTTATCTAAGCCAAAGGATTTAGGAGATATAATTTTTACAAGCATGCGATTATACAGTCCGACAGATCATCACCCCTTCGACGGATTTGGTCCAAACTTTGATACGGACCTACATTCATGATGATAAAACTGTGTACTAAATTTTATCCATTTAGATATTCAAGTTTTTGATTTATAGTGTTCACATGACCGCGGACAGATAGACAGACAGACTTCCCGTAGACGGATTTTGTACAAAATTTGATAGAAACCTACAAATTATGTGTAAAGATCACATACCAAATTTCATCCCCGTATATCTAATAGTTTTCGAGTTATCGTGTTCACAGACAGGCATAATTCCAAAATTGTGTTTTTCGGACTCAGGGAGGTCTAAAACGTAGAGATTCGTCAAAATCTCGTGTTCGAATTTGTTGACGATTACAATACTTTCTCTTTGTGTACTTAGTATACGAGAAAGTAAAAACCTTGGCTTTATCTGCTTGTATTGGACTTCCGCTTTGAAAATCCATTGACTTAGCATTACACCGGAAATATCGGTACGCAGTATAGGCATGTAAACAAACCAGAAAACTCGTCTATACGAAGTATAACAAAGAGAAAGTATTGTAATCGTCAAAAAAATTCGAACTCGAGATTTTGACGGATCTCAACGTTTTAGACCTCCCTGACTCCTAAAAACACAATTTTGGAATTATGTCTGTCTGTGTGTCTATGCACACGATAACTCGAAAACTATTAGAGTGACGGGGATGAAATTTGGTATGTGATCTTGACACATAATTTGTAAGATTTTGTCAAATTTTGGACAAACTCCATCAACGGGAAGTTTGTCTGTCCGTGTGAACACTATAACTCAAAAACTTAAATATTTAAATAAATAAAATTTGTTACACAGTTTTATCATCAGGAATGTAGGTCCGTGTCAAATTTGGGCGAAATCCGTCAAAGGGTTGACTGTCTGTCGGTCTGTATAATCGCATACTTCTGAAAACGATATCTTTTAAGAAATGACTTAGATAAATGAAATTTCGTATGTAGTCTTGAAACCCCAATTGTTTATTTGTCTCCAATTTTCGTTTAAATCGGTTAAAAAAGGTGTTGAAATTGCATATTCGATTTATTCCCCATTCTACGACGCAAAAAACGGCGCGAAAGCTGAAGCTTTTTCTCCACCTGGGAATAATGCATTTTTTCTGGCGCGAGGTGTATTTTTTTCTCCCACCCGTGTTAGTGGCAAGCGAGAAAGTTTCGAGGAGGCCACTCCCGCTGGTTATAATACTATTTCAAACTTGATTCTAAATCAGGGTTGCAAATTCATAAAATTATATGAAAATAATAAAAAATGTAATATACATCCATTAAATTTTAAACAAAAGTACGTATGCAAGTCTTGAAAATTAAACATTTATGAGATGTAAATTTATTAATTTTTGGAATTAAAGGTTTAACCATGAAAGCCAACTGCTTATTAAGCAGACGATACTGCGTTTCAATATCGAATGAATGGTAAAAAATCGGCCTCTAAATAATAAATTTTGTAAAATCTATTAAAATTAAAGAAAAAATTACATAGACATTAAATAAATTAGTACCACTGAAAAGCTAATTTTTTGAATTTTAAAATGGTGTAAAAATAGTGTTTGTACGATGATCTATTCCAAAATTGTTGTGGGAACACATGAAAATATTTCAATCTTTAATTATTCAAAAATCTATTTAAAATTTTGAATAATTTTGGCTGAGTAAGACCTACTACCCAAGAAGTAACTACTTGGTAAATTTTGATAGCCCTAGGTGTAACGTTCTGTAGAACATTTTGAATGATCCTTGCATCACACATCACGCAATTCACAGATACATAGATAGTAAAACAAAGATGAAACATAATCTGATTCGTTAAAAGTGTTTATTCTGTTTATTTTGAAGTGACACTGAGGAATCAGAATAAACTGTGGGCCCCTCACCGAGTATACAGGGTTTGTGTTGAAGAGTTAAGAAGAAGAAGAAAAAATAATTTTAGTTCTGGATCCGGATTTATTTGTTCAAGCGTCTACATTCGAATTGTCCAGGCATGGAACTAACGCTCAGCAATATAGGCGTGGCCACGTGCCAAAAGAGATTCGTTATAGTGGCTCACCCAGAAGGGTTTGGGGAACAGGGGAGGGGTTTCTTAGAATTCGGAGAGTGAAAGCTGCCATCGCGCTTTTTGAGAGGGGAAGTGAATTTCCATTATTCTCTTTGAAAGAGAAAGTATTTTGAGGTCTCTCTATTACATTGGTGCATCCGGTATTTTTTTCTTTTTACGTACTTAATTTTTGAGTTGAATATTTAAGAGGAAAGTTGTCATCTTAAATGTTACAAAGATTTAGTGATTAGTTTTGATTTGAGTGTTGTAAACAATATGGATAGAGAAGACCCCACTGCAAGGAAACGAGGGTTAGCAAGAGAGAGAGGTTAGCACGATGGAGGGCGAGACAAAGCCAAGAGACATTAAATAGGATGCTTGTTGCAGATAATTAATACCATCGAAGAAGAAGAGAAGGAGAAACTACAAAAGATAGCAAAAACGCCTTGCATTTTTTTCAGAATACCGTGAGCGTATTCATTTAGTGCCAGTTGATTCATCAGTTCTGTTTCTCAAACTTTTTTTTATTTCTGTTGTTGTTGATGATGATCCCCGAAGATCAGCAAAGCTACATCAGGTCCATGAGCCTGTGCACCTCAAAGAAATCCAAAGTCAACAGAGGATTAAGAACAAGATCCTGTTTGGAAAGCCCCAGGCATGCAAGAATATCAACAGGTGTGGCCTGTTCTGCAGTACATTTTGGGCATATCTCAAAACACTTAGAATTATCAGAGTAAGTCACACTTCTGATATGCCCAGTAAGGACGCGAGTAAGAGTTGGTTGGCCGCGTCTGCTGCAGTCAATTGATAGACAGCCACCTGGTCGAGAACCGTGATACCAGTGATGCACCGGTGGAATGAACCAGATAGTTTTATTCCTGCTTTTAGCTCTAGAGAACAGCTCCAAGTAGGTGAGAGGTGCAGAAGGCACTGAAGTATCATTAGCATCTGCTTTAACAAGTGCATCTGCAATCTCGTTACCTTGGATGTTGACATGAGAAGGAATCCACTGCATATGAATCCGGTAAGATTCCTCAGAGGCTCGCTCATACGAGCGAGTACGGGAAGTGGCGATCCCGAGGTACCTGAACTACCCAGTGCTAGGGGGGATATCATGGCATCGGAGTTGAGTCAGTCTTCTACCTTTGGTGCTCCAGTCTTTGACCACAGAAGCTGCCCTTTTTCCCCAACAATGAGTGATTCACCCTTAGATTTTTTTTTATTTCTTAAGCACTCTAGCAATCTACATGAGATCTTCTTCAACAACTTTCGTTAGTAAGTCTGTGACAATCAAATCTGAGATATTGTTGGCAAGCTAAAAGCCCGTCTTAGACGAACATAAATCTTCTAGTAATAAATAATTCTATCAATATTTTTTAAAAATTCAATATTTTTCACAATATAGGATTTTTTTTAATTTGCTTCTAATCTAATTAAGATATTTTAACGTTTGACGAATCGCTTTATAGGCGTTTTAAATACTTTAAACATTTTATTTAAACCTCTCCTCTCAGATTAATAGCCTTTTATTCAAACGCGAAAGACCGATGTTTCAACTTTCCCTACACTCCCCCCTACTCACCAACTTATCCTTTCCGATATTCGGCTGTATGATATAGTGGCATGTTTTGGTTAGCCAACACAGCGACTTAAATTAATAAAAATGCTGTTTTATATTTTTCTACATTTTATACTTTTGATGATAATTCGACTGGACCATTCTGTAGCTTCGAAATTGGACTTCGAATTGGAATCTGACCAATGCAAGTCTAGTCGAAGATTTATTCATATTTATTTAATGTGATAACTAAAACACTGAGGATTGTTCTAATTTTACACGCGGTTTTTTTTAAGGGGATAATGGCCTTTATTTAACTTTAATTTCTTGATTATTTAATTAATTCTTTCTTACGCCGCCATGTGAATGTCGCTGGGGTATTTTTTGAATATCATTGGGATAATCTTTTCCCTGACGAGCAATATCCCTCGATATTCTTTCTATATCTTCCCTTTCCATTTTTATTTATTTTTGTATCTTCATATATATATATATAAGATAAATTTATTATCTAGATAAATAAATGTATTATATTTTTTAAAATGGTTTTGAGAATATTAGTATAGGTATCTTACTAATTCTTGATATCAAAAATTAATTATATTATCTGGTCAATTATGCTGTTTCATAGTAAGAATTTTGGTTGTGGCAACATGTGATGTCGATATGATTGGCGGGCTATATTGAAAGAGATGAATTCTGGTAAGTATAAGAGGAGACACTGATTAGTTAATGTTTATTGAAAAGTATGGGTATTTTATTAAATTATATAGTTACTGTCTTTAGTGCAATATAATGCTATATTACATATTTTTATCCTGAATTTTAGTCGTTTATATACAGTTATGTTTTATTGTTTGGGTTAGTATAAGACTTTTCTTTCTAAATTCTTTCATTTTAGGGTAAATTACCCTGTTTGTTTTTCAACAACAATAGTAACAGGGATAGTTTGTACAGCAAAATTAATTTAACCTGGCTAAAGTTTGTCCACAGCCAAGCTGCTTTATTAATTGTTGAAAACTCCATTTACTTGGTCTGCCTATTTCAATACTTTTAATAACAACAGAGTTTTTTTACTTGTTGACATATAAATGCTTAAACTTAATTTTTTGTTCGAGGTATCTTTAGTATTTTCTATTTTTTAGATTTTATTTAAAATAGATGTATTGTTCAAATAATGACTTTTTAGTATAGGATTTGATTCTTGATACGTTTTGTTTACTTTATTTCTGTATGATTATGTAAAAGTTATATTTGGATTTATATATATATATATATATTCATTAGTTCTTGTAAATAAATAATAATTGGATCGTATTATTACTAGAAAATCACCCGTCATGGTATGGCGGGTGCAAATTGCCTCTTCATTCGAGAGATTTTCCGTCAAATTTAACGTATTTAATTAGATATATAGGCGAGAGATTAATTAACATTGATTGAAAACAAATAAGATAAACATACGACAGGAAATATATTTTTTTTACATATTATTTACATATTTCTTTATTCAAACTATATCATGCCCATGATATACCAACTGACGTAACTTACTACTTTCTATTAAAAAACGGAAATTAATTTGAAATATATGATTAATATAATTTAAAATTTCTTGGTAACTATTGATCATAGCGAGATAATTTTATATCAATCGATAGTAAATTTTATTTAATTATTTTAGAGATATTAAATTTGAAATTAGAACGAGAATTACTCCTATAAATTTAAAATTACTGAAATTTAGTTTCTCTAACAATGAAATAATGCTGTTTAACGTCTCCCAGTGCTATGGCGCGAGTTTTATTGTTGGTGACGTCAGAGCATTACCAGACAGACGTCAGAGCAGACAGATCTGGGCTATTATTTTTGTATCTAGAAAATCACCCGTCATGGTTTGACGTGTGCAAATTGCCTCTTCATTCGAGAGATTTCCCTTCAAATTTGACGTGTTTAAATAGATATATATGCGAGATAAATGTTTAACATTGATTGAAAATAAATAAAATAAACATATGTCTTATGACAGGAAATATTTTTTTATTTACATATTATTTAGATATTTCTTTATTCAAAAAACCTCTTGGTAAACAACATTCCGTGTGAAGTATTTTTCGTTGTTTAATAATTTTCCTTGTACTTCAGGTGTCTTTGTGTAAATTTTAACGTGATTGGGAATCCTAGACCTTGAAAGTGCAACATAGAGCTGTCCATGTGAAAAGACAGGCTCGTCGAGGTAAATATGATCGAAAGTTTGCTCCTGCGATTTGTTGATAGTCATCGTATAAGCTGAAATTAACGGG
This sequence comes from Araneus ventricosus, assembly GCA_013235015.1. Lineage (NCBI taxonomy): Eukaryota > Metazoa > Arthropoda > Arachnida > Araneae > Araneidae > Araneus > Araneus ventricosus. The sequence goes on from BGPR01015953.1 coordinate 6,763, forward strand.
AACTGGTGGCGGTTGAGAACGAATGGTAGATTCATGTCACTGGTGGCTAATTTAATTCTTGGCAAGAAAACAGCATTCAGATACAATTTGGCGTCCAAACTATATCACGAGCATTATATACCACTGTCGTAATTTACTACTTTCTATTAAAAAACGGAAATTTATTTGAAATATAGGATTAATATAATTTAAAATTTCTCGGGAACTATTGATCATAGCGAGATAAATTTTATATCAATCGATAGAAAATTTTATTTCACTATTTTAGAGCTATTAAATTTGAAATTAGAACGGCAATTACTCTTTTAAATTTAAAGTTACTGAAATTTAGGTTCTCTAACAATGAAATAATGCTGTTTAACGTTTCGCAGTGCTGTGGCAAGAGTTTTATTCTCGGTGACGTCAGAACGTTACCGGAGAATATGGGCTATTATATTAGTAATAATCTTAATACATCTTTTTACAACAAAGCGTCTTCAGCTTCTTTATTGTCACAAGTGGAGTAATCTACATTTTATTTTTCTTGCTCTTTGCATGCATTGTATTTCAAAAATATCCACATGCAATACGATAATTTTAGTTCATCAGGGTGGGAGTTTCTTCAATTAATAGATATGATTGAAAACAGATGAATAATCCATAGGTGAGAAAAATCGATGTTGTAAACTTCTTTCACATCCATGGAATTTTCATATTCAAAAACATTCATTTAATAACTTCTGTTTCGTTAATAAACTTTTATATGATAGAATTCTGGTCAGAAAAGTTTCAATCTTCTGTGTCAATAAATAGCAATAATATAAAAATAGAATAAGTTCGCGGAAAACCTTTCGAAAACGTCAGCAACTTCAGGAAAACAGAATGCTTGATTAGAAAGATACCAACTATCATCATCCAGAAGAATTATTACTTTCTCGTATACGAAGTATACAAAGAGAAAGTATTGTAATCGTCAAAAACTTCGAACTCGATATTTTGACGAATCTCCACGTTTTAGACCTCCCTGAATCCGAAAAACACAATTTTGGTATTATGTCTGTCTGTGAACACGATAACTCGAAAGCTATTAGAGATACAGGGATGAAATTTGGTCTGTGAACTTGACACATAATTTGTAGGTTTCTGTCAAATTTTGGACAAAATCCGTCCACGGGAAGTCTGTCTGTATGCGAATGCAGGACCGCACGTATTTGGCGCTCGGTGTTTGACGCGAGGCTATTTCCGTCTTGGCGAATGTGACCTTGGCGCGCTCTAAAGGGAACTAAGGATTGCATTCTGGGTTTCAGCAGAGCCGTCATGGTTTCAGTAGGTTCGAATTTGTTTATCTACAAGCGTAGAGATAGGGTTGCCATAATTGCCAAGCGTTGATACGGGGGGCGTTTAGGTGCTAAATAAATAAAACATGAAAACAGTGGGTACGTAATAGTTTATTTTACTCTGATAAAAAATCAATAAAGTTTAAGCAATCTAATAAAATGAACGCGTAGAGTAATGAAAAAAGATGAGAAGCTAATCCTTTTTAACCCAGTCGCACTTTAAAGCTGATTTTACTTTTTTAATTGTTACCATTTTCTTTTTACACATAATCATAAAAATGGGCGCAGGTCATTTTAAAATTATAATGACTCAGAGTTTAGGAAGCAAACGGGACAAATAGTATACTGGACGTATGGAAACCCTAGTTAGAGGGAAAATGACACCTTTTTGGGAAGTATACGAGAAAGTTTAGGGGAGACCACTCCCTCTGGTTTTTGTTGTATCTCAAGTATTATTTTTTAGATTTAAACAATACAATTAGCAAAAATAGGAGTAGTCCGAAAAACAAAAACGCAGTATAAAGCATTAATCCTTGTTTTCAATTAAACTGTAATGTATTTTGCGAGTGTTTCGTGTGTAATAGGATAAGCTGTTTATCAAAGGATAATTAAATATTGATTAAATCATCAAACTGATACTAATGTGCATAAAAAATTGTAATATCAACATTAATTAGAAGAAAAAGAAATGAGAAGAAAATGATTAAGAATACTTGATTTAGTTGTAAATCAAAAATTCGAATTTATTGAGCAAAAATCAATGAATGAAATTAAGAACTGGCACTCAAATGAATTGGTGAGTGAAATTACTATCATCACGATTACTGCATTATTATACTAAAAACAAAGCAAAAAGAGGAGCACAAGTGATGTTAATAAAAGTATAAATTAGTATTGGCTCTACCATTGAGTCTTGCTTACTTACACCACAGCATTAGGGTGTCTCAAAAAACTTTGAAAAAAAAAACATTGTTCCCCAGGATTTTTCCCATTCCTTTTGGTCCCAATAGAGAGTATATGAAGTTTCAGCCCTCTAAGCAAACAGTAGGGTTTGCCTGTAAAGCCCTAAAATTTGAAAAAAGCTCTAAATGTAAATTTTTTGAATTTTTTCAAAAATTGTGTGTGTTTACTAATGTGTTAAAACTGGTTTATATTTGTTCCTATGGGCATATTTTACTTAGACTATAAACACAAATAAGTATTAATTGTACCCTTAACCACTTACGACTTGGGGGAAAAAAGCATAAAATGATGAAAATTTGCACTTATTCTGAGTTGTTGCATTTTGGCAATAACATACAACAGTAATTGTATGTTCATAATAACAGCTTAAAAATTTACTAAAATGTTAAAGAAGTATATAAAGAGAATTCAGTGTGCTAAGTTAAAATCTACAATTTTAATTGACAGTTTAACAAGTAGCATTAAAAAAATGTAATACTCACATTAATTAACTGTCCAAATAGCTTGTAAAAATTCCAATAACTGTCAAATAATCTCATGTTATCGCTTTAACTTCTTTAAATTTCATTCAAAACTGACTTCTTAAAGCAAGGAGTTTTTTTCCCTACTTTCTTCATTAGACTGAAGTAAATTTTGAATATGTTTTTCATTTTTGGTTATCGATTGACTGAAATCTTACATTAGTTTTGCACCCTTTTCGGCTGTGTCATTTACGGCTATTAATTTCTAGATAAAAGTTTTAATTTCTTTGAACCTGAAATTGTTTTCCAACCATGCTCCATGTTAATTCAACAAACGAAAAATCAATCATGATTTAGTTCCGACCAATTGATTCAGTTTTGTGGTATGATTTAAAACAGGAAAAACGGAGACATCAGTGGGACATGATTTTTCATTAGCCTTGCATTTCATTAAGGATGCTGCAATCTTCTTATTTTCAGAGACTGACACTTTCTTAGAAAATTAAGAAAATGTTACTGTTTCTTCTGTCACATACAACAAATGTCTATTGAAAGTTAAAAGGCCAGCTTTGGCAACCCATGTTCGTATTTCTCGCAAATGTTTAGGGACTCCCAAAGCATCAGATCATTTACAGGAGCATTTGCCGCATTTTGGCATTCAACAAAACCTTAACAAAAATTATATCTTTGAACAAACATATTTGATGCAGTTTTTGGATTTTACATTAGTCATATGTCAGTTGTTTACCAAAAGCGTACATCTTTGTCGAGTAAAGTATTGTATACATTCACCTGGCTTTGCGAAATGCCTCAGGCGTTTGCCAATAAACTCCCCGAGTACAGTTCTCTCAACACTATTAGGACAATCCCGGAACATTCTTTGTAGTCATTGCCCGCAGAGAATGCGTCACAGTCCCTTAACATATACGAGAAATTCAACCCTTGGGGTTTAACTTTTAGTAGACATTTGTGGTATTAAGCAGAAAAAGCAGTAGCATTTTCTTTATTTTCTAAGAAAGTGTCAGACTCTTAAAAGAAGAAGATTGCAGCATCATAATGAAATACAAAGCTAATGAAAAATCACTTCCCACTGGTATCGCCGTTCTCTCTGTTTTCAATCGCACCACAAAACTGCATCAATTGTTGAAACGTAGCCATGGTTGATTTTTCTTTCGTTGAACCAAATTAGAGCGGGGTTGAAAAACAATCCCCAGTCCTGGGAAGAAGATTTCACGTTCAAAGAAATGAAAATTTTATTAAAAACTTAAAAGCAGTAAATGAAAACGTCGAACGAGGGGCAAAACTAATGGAAGATTTCAGTCAATCGATAACCAAAAATGAAGAACAGACTCAAAATCTACTTCAGTCTGTTGAAGAAAGTGGGGGAAAAACTCCTTTCTTTAAGAAGTCAGTTTTGAAAGAATTTAAAGTAGTTAAAGTGATGACATGAGATTATTTGACAGTTATTGGAATTTTTACAAGCTATTTGGACAGTTAATTAATGTGAGTATTACATTTTTTTAATGCTACTTGTTAAACTGTCAATTAAAATTGCAGATTTTAACTTAACTTAACTCACCGCATTCTCTTTATATCCTTCTTTAACATTTTAGTAAATTTTTAAGCTGTTATTGTGAACATACAATTACTGTAGTATGTTATTGCCAAAATGCAACAACTCAGAATGAGTGCAAATTCTCATCATTTTATGCTTTTTCCCCCCAAGTCATAAGTGGCTATGGGTACAATTAATACATATTTGTGTTTATATTATAAGTAAATATGTCTATAGGAACAAATATAAACCAGTTTTAACACATTAGTTAACACACACAATTTTTGAAAAAATTCTAAAAATTTACATTTTAAGAGCTTTTTACAAATTTTAGGGCTTTACAGGAAAACCTTACTGTTAACTCAGAGAACTGAAACTTCATATACTCTCTATTGGGAACAAAAGGAATGGGAAGAACCCTGGGGAGAAGTATTTTTTAAGAATTTTTTAGACACCCTAACACAGCGTACCCCCGAACTTGGAGAAAGAGCAGCTCCCTGTCCGTTGGATGGGTATGTGTGAAATTTCAGACAGAAAAACGAAGAACGAAAACAATCTTAGATATTTTAACAAGCATATATTTAGATATTTTAACAGCGGCTATTTGAAAAGACAGCCTCCGTCATTTCTTTCTGATATCAATTGTAACAGTGGCAAATGTACTTGAATGAAAGATATGATAAACAGTAAATTAGCTTGAGTTTAAATTCATAAGAATAGAAAGTATTGTTAAAAGTTGTGTTAAAATAAAATTTTGAAACTTTAATTACGATTAGAAAAAATATTGTACTGTAATGAAATAACTATCATTAAAAGGGTAATTTTTTGCTCTTTAAGATGGTGTAAAAATAATTTTCTGTAATAAATATTTCAGAAGTTTTTGGCAAAAAACATCTAAGCATTAGGCTTAACAGAGTCTAATTTTCGTTATTTAAATATCTTAAGAACTAATTAACTCTGAAAGTTGAAAATAACACCGTTGACCTAGAAATGTGCTCTAGAATGCCGTGTGCAAATGTCACGTCGCTGCCGTTCACCGTCTAGGAGGAGTTCTTGTGACCGACAGATACATGTATTTTCTGCTTTATATTATAGTTTTATTTTCTAATGATTAAAATTCGATTCATAAGAAAAATTTATATGGAAAATCTTTCATTAAAATAGTGGTAGAACTTTTATAAACGCGTCAATCCACATTTAAATGACTGCTTTTACGCCCTTTAATGTATACTTCGCACTCTAATTAGATGCTATTTGAGTCTTTGTACCAAGGCACTTCTAGTCAGATTGAATGTAAACGTAATTAGCGGAACATAGGCTTTGACCATTGGCGAATTACATAATTAAAAAAGATAAAACCTCGCAGAGTAATTTAGATTAATGGGCTTTGTTAAGAAGATTCAGTATAGCTTTTCGATTTTTTTTTAATGATTTTTTTGAAATTTCTACGAACTTTATGATCACCAGTACCACGAGTTGTGCGCCCTCGGCCAAGGCCGCATGCTCTGACTGCACCACCCTAATTAATCCACTGGTCCTTAGGGTCATTCTGCTTCTGATGCGAGTTTGAAGCATCGCTCAACTGTCTGTGTGTGACACTGAAATATTTTCACTCCCCATTCAGGTACTGCACTCGACTGAATAAGAGAACTAACTTCATCGTCACCAGTGAACGTAGGGGCCGGGGAGGCAAGAGAGTATAGATGTTCTGAATGCCAGTTTTAGGTGGCGCCATGGGATATCATATGACCCACATATAGATAACTCTAAATCTTCTAACTGAAAAAAGTGATATCTTATTTTTTCCCTGGGCCCTTCAAATGATAACAGCTTCAACTCTAATTTTCATTTAACAACCCAGACATAAAAGTCTAAGCTTTATATAAAACTTATATATTTCTTGTAAACAATCTCGGTTTCAATTCATAAGAAAATTTATATGAAAAAATCTTGCATTAAAATAGTGGTAAAACTTCTATAAACGCATCTATCTGTATCTAAATTATTGTTTTTTATGTCCTTTAATGTATACTTCGCACTCTAATTGGTTGCTATTTGAGTCTTGGTACCAAAGCACTTCAAGTCAGATTGAATGTAAACGTAACTAGCGGAACATAGACTTTGACCATTGGCGAATTACATAATTTTAAAAAAGATAAAACCTTTTAGAGTAAGTTAGATTAATAGGCGTTAGTTAATGAGATTGTGTATCAGTTATTTGAGACGAATCGGCTGGCAAGAAGAAGAGAGAGTGTTAGGCTACTTGCACACACACCGATTTCTACCGGCCGGCTTGAAAACCGTCTACTTTTGTAGACGATGCGTTCCTTGCACACACACCGATTCGTGTCGGTCGGTTTCATACCGAATGTACATCAGGTCATTCTCGAATACAGTCGTTTTTTCTGAAGTTAAAATGAATCCAAAGCGTGTTGCTGCTATGTGGTTGCTGTACTATCGTCTCAGTCGTTGTAGGATTGAACATAATACTGGATTCATCCAATCAACCAGAAAAGGGATCAAACAGGAATATTCCATTCACTTTTTTACCTTTATAATTAGTATATTTAATCGATAATAACAATTACATCTGAATTTATCATAATGAAAATGTTTTGAATTGACAAAAGTATATTATAACTTAAGGTATCCGACTGGTTTAAAATCGTCGTTTCTGATGAAATTATCAAAACATTTTTTATGACTTAATTTTGTAGCCTGTTTAACCAGCTTTCTAAAACTGTCTCACATTTTACTTTACGTGAATAACAAATGGAATTACAGCTGTTTTATTACCGAACTGTAAGCATTATTTTATGTTGCATGAAAACTTGAAATGTGTTTTCTGAGAAATGATATTTTTGAGGAAAACTGTCGACCGTAACAATGTTTTCTCAAAAAGTTATTCAAGTATTGATATGAAATTTTCTGAGATTGTTTTCTGTAATATGCTTGATGTTTTCCTCTAAAAACTAAGGTCAATTTTGAAATCAAGTATTATTTTTAAGTGCTTAAACATAAACGGAAAGCATTTTTTATGAAAAATTACCAGTTTAGTAATTATGTTCAGCTATATCTCAAAACTCTTTTGAAGTACAAGAAATATTTTAGAGCATAACACAGATAACTGTCATAAAAATGTACTCCTACAAGGATTTATTTATATTTAGAATATGATTTTGTCTATGAATGTTAGCGTAAGACAAATATTTTAGTCATTTTTATTCAAATTTCTCAGTTTTTTAAAAAAATATTATTTTGAAAGCCTAATTTTACAATACTTTCATAGTTTTAGAACATATGCAATTGAAAAATAACGTTAAAATATATATATAAGTTATTTTTCAAAAAAAATGTCTCCGAACACAGTCGGATACCTTAAGTAATATCGAGTTAATTTAATGCTAAATACTGAACTAGTATAAAGTGCAAATGAAAAGTATGTAATATTAATTTTTCAAACCAATATAATCTATGCTTGTTCTCATTTTAAAAAAAAGAAAACAAGAATAGTTTAACACATGTTTCCTTTTTATTTTTATTTTCCTGTTACAGATGAGTTAAAAATACTTCATATACTAAAAATGCCGCCGAAATATCGGAGATCAATTTGAATAGAACAAGAAATTTTTAATAAAAGCGTATGAATTATGAAATACAAACCGACAAATTCGACAATAATATAATTTTAACTTTTATGCATTTATTCAAATGTAAAATGTATTTTAATAACTGATAAAAATCATACATAATTTCTAAGTAGTAAATTAATTTTAAGTTATGAATTAGATGTGCTGCTGTTGATGTATTAAAAATTACAATTCTTGGATTCGATAACTTATTTATTGTTGAATTTAATACATGGAAATAATTCAGTAGTTAAGAGTCACAATCTTTAAAAATTTAACAAATGGAAATCGAAATCTGTGTGCAAAAGTTTTCTGTTAAATTCAAATTTAAAGTAACTGATTTTTGACATTTATAAAATGAGCTTTATAAGCGCCACGGTTATACAAATTTCCCTACTTTCCAACGGTGGTTCAGACTTAAATCATTAAAAACTTTCCATGAATCTAAAATTATACAAGTTTCAATTGAAATCATATTCCCGGCGAACAGCTGGTCGCCGAAGGCGGCTAATTCAAACTAGACTAACTCTAAATTGCAGCTAAAAAGAAATAAATATTAAGTTTAAAAAATGAAAAACGCTTCCTTGTTCTGCCCTTTTGTACATTGTTGTACAAAAATAAAGTTGCCAAAACAAATACTTGTTTAGTTTTCCATTTTCAGCTATTAAGTTTTACTAAAAGGGTTCAATTTCATTTCCGATTATCATTCTAGTAAAATAAAATAAGTTTTGGGATTACATTAAGAAATAAAAGTGAAGTGAAACGAAAAAAATGTTTTTGATTTTCGTTAGAAAATGGGTTCGCAACGTAAGTGGACACCTTAAAAATTGACTTGGCAATACAACCAAATTATAATGCGTTAATATCAAAACTTCTTGTGATAATCTAACACTGTGGAAAGCAACCACTTCAACATTCGAAAAATTTTTAATTTCCATTTATTACGTTAATAAATCAAAACTAAAAGAGAAACCAATGTGAAAACAGCAAATTTATATTTATTTCTAAGGCTGTCGGAGAGTAAAGTTGTTTTGAGAATTATTCTTATTTCAAGGCGAATTATGTTAAATGAAAATTCATTAGAAAATTATGTTAAATTAACTATCACTAACTTTAAAGCATTGCAATTATTCAACAAAGATTTATTAAGCTAATTAAAAATAAATAATGTAGCAAGTACAAAATGTAATTAAAAAATAGAAATGAAAGTATGGAATATAAGCGGAGTCATAATATTAGTTTAAAATTAGAAAAACCAACTTGTTCAAATGTAAGAAAGCATATATATATTTTCAGAGACCCCTAAATATTCTAGCGCTTGGTCTTTTAACAAGCTCAATCCGTTACTGAGAATCATTATTTTTAACTATCCATTAAAAATTTCTTAGTGTATAAGTAATTTTCTCATCCTTATACTGAAAATATTAATAAAGAAAAAAAATATCCCTAAAAATATTTGTTCTATATTTTTAGGTATATTTTTTTTAATTTCCTGCTATTCAAACAAAGTAAATAACCAGAATATGAAATTTTCTATTAGTTTTACTACAAAAATTAAAGTGAATGTTGATGTGACGATTCCTCTGACGAATATTAATAATAATAATCGGAACTCCACATATACACTTCCCTCCTTGCCCAGTTCACTCGATAACATTCTTTCAAAAATGAATATCAAATAACTCATATACAGAAAATTTATTTTAAAACATACTCAATACATTTTTTACTAAAATACTCTTAAAATTTGAAAGTTTTAGAATAGTATTAATTTGCTTGAATCTATCGTCGCAACACGAACCGAAGCTCATAAAGAGCCAATGAGATTGCAACTTATGTGAGAGTGAGGGAAATGAAAAATATATTAAGAAGAGCATCTTTCTTTCGTTCAGTTGGCTCCGTGCCAGCCAGAGCTGTGTTGACTTTCAGCCCATAGACCGTCTAAGCTAAAAGAAGAAAGAGTTGCTTTTTCAATCCGGATTTTCTGCTCAGTGAACGGATTTTGGGTAGGTAGATTATTTTGCCCCGCGTCTCTCTTCGTTTGGATTCATTTTATGCCTTTTTCAATTTTTTATTACTTTTTTTCATTTTCGTAAGTGAAAGTGGAAAAGAAAGCAAATAAGATTCAAAACGAAAAATACAAGTTTAAAAAATAATTTCAGGGGGTGCTGCAGCTCTGCAGCCCTAATAGACGAGCCACCACTGAGCTGACTAGATCTTGCATTGTTGGCAGTGATGTAGTGGTGTATAGGTGCCCCAGGCGCCAATTTCGGGGGGGGGCACCGACCATCGAGTCAAAACATTACTACATTTATGTCACTATTTAAAGCAAAATATGATGAGAGGTTTTAAAAATAATATGCTATACCCCTGGAGCCATTTACGCTTGTTAAACCACTAATGACGACAGGTATAAAAAAAATCTTATTGTTTTCAGGGCGCCAGTAACTCTAGCTATACTACAGGCCCTGGTGCCAAAAGTGCGTTTATGTGACTTTTTAAAGTTAATGAGCGGCGGAAACAATACCATGCCCGGGGTGTTGTTTACAAAAACTAATACCATTCCGGCACTGCTTTATTTTACTGGAAATAAATAAGAAAAAACTGTAGAAACGTCATTGGAACAGCGCAGTTTTTATCACCCAGGTTAGAGCTTTCCGGCAATGCTTATTTTGCGACTGTATCACTAGACGGGAGGTGGCGTGGCTTGACCGTTCCGGTAAAACGTCGACAAACGCTCGGACATCAAAGGACAGAAAATCGACTGGCTGAGACCTCAACCAGTGGCGAATCCAGGATTTGGGTCAGAGGGCAGAGGCTGGTATAAAAGTTTTGAATCAAACTGTGACGAATGCTCAAATCTTATAGCTTATATGGCCAAAACACAACTTTACAAAAATTTACTCACCTGACAACAAGAATCATAAAACACTACATAGTAGCACCGATAATTCAACAAAAAAGACTTTGAAATAACCTAGCAAAACATGTTTTTTAGGCCCATTATCAACACTGCAAATGAGTGGAATGAGTTCAAAGTGGGAAAAATTCAAAGTGGAAAACTTTCAGCCTGTCTAAAATCAGGAAGGAAATGTTTTTCATATTTCTTTCTCGTATGCAAGTATACAAAACATTATAATCGATCAAAATTCGAACTCAGATTTTTGAGCGAATCTCCACATTGAAAACACAATTTTGGAATTATGTGTGTCTGTATGTCTGTGTGTCTGTGAACACGATAACTCGAAAACTATTAGAGATACAGGGATGAAATTTGGTATGTGAACTTGACACATAATTTTTAGGTTTCTCATCAAATTTTGGAGAAAATCCGTCAACGGGATGTCTGTCTATCTGTCTGCCCGCGGTAATGGGAACACTATAACTCAAAAACTTGAATAGCTAGATGAATGAAATTTGGTACACAGTTTTATCATCATGAATGTAGGTCCGTATAAAATTTTGGGCCAAATCCGTCAAAGGATTGACTGTCTGTCGGTCTGTATAATTTACTTTTGAAGAGAATCCGTTATCTCCACGCGCATGCGTACTGGAAGAACGGAACGGAATTTCATTACGGAGTAGCGAATTACGTCAGTTTGTCCTTGAGCCGGTAAGAGAGGAAAATCGTTACGCATCTCTTTGAAATTCTTTACCCAGATATTTTTCAATCACTATAATGAAAAACCTTCTGGTAGTCATTGGATTCTGGGTAACAATACGTTCGAATTTTTTTAGCCGCGCGGGGGGAGGGGAAACAGCACCTTTTTGGGGAAGTATACGAGAAAGTTTAGGGAGAACACTCCCGCTGGTTTAAAGGGAGATTAAGAAAAAACAAGCTGTAGTGATTTTAAATAAAATAAAGAATTCTGGTCTAGCTCTGAGGGGGGCTGCAGCCCGATAGCCACCCCCCTGGATTCGCCACTGACCTCAACAGTTCCTACGGATTGTTGTAGATTGTGTGCGCGTCGTGTAAACGGTGTGGCTGGTCGGATTCCGCGCAACATCAAATCCCCAAGTACGATCTCGAGCAACCAAGCCACAGAACGTGGAAACAAGACTTTAGATGTCGGATGATAGACGCAGTCAGTGGCGGACTTTCCAGGTTGCCAGCTTGCCTGGTGGCAAGTGGGACCCCTTGTTAAGTCAATATCGGGCCCTGGGATTGCGTGTGGAAAAGAGAGAGAAGAACTCTTTTTTTTTTCTATAACATATCTTGCGGCTTTTCTGAGCAACAATCTTTTCTGTACAAGAAGCAATAACCACAAGATTTTTATTCTTCTAGGATAGTGGTGCGCAAACTATTTTTCTTTCCGACCCCCCTCACTTTGTGCAGGCCAGAGGGTTCGAAGTTACAGTGAAGATCCACTGTGTATGTGGGTCTGATGCACGTTAAATCGCACTGAGTGGGTCAAACGTCCTCCCGCTGGTGTGGTGCGGAAGTTTGGAGGAAGAGAGTGACAGCTCAGGTGTTGTCCTCGTCATCTGACCGCGGTTGAAAATTATGAGGTCAGTCCTAAAATCTCTCGTGTTGCTTCAAAACGGGAGGTTAATATAACTAAACCTAAACTAGAAAAAATTCATTATGAGAGAACTTGGAATCTATTGAAAAAGAATTGGTAGATGATTTGAATGCAGAGTAATGAGTAACTTGCACCCGTTAGGAAAAGGATAATTTCTGTGTTTTATCAACAGATTGATCGTCAAAATGTTCGACAACGGTAATTAAAACCCATAAAATGGACTTAATTAATTAAAATTTTAAGTTATAAATTACCGAAAAGTGCGGCAAAAGCACGTGACCTCAAAACGCTACGTGATTGGTTTGACGTCATTTCGCCCTACTCTGTAATGTTTACGTTTGTCTAAGCGAGTGAAAATTTCATATTGCTTGCTCTTTTAATTTTTAAACAATCAATTTTCATTTTTTCTCGCTATTTTTGTGTTGCTGTTTGTTTTTGTTGTTTATTCCGTTTATTTTGTTAATATATATTAGAGCTCTCTTTTAATTTTAACTTGCCTTTTTTCATTTCAATCTTGTTTACAATGGCTCTATTGCCTGATTTGCATACTTTAATTTGTTCATTTACTTACTAATTTTAAGATTCATTTAGATTGAATTTTAACTTCTTCTTCTTGATTACGGGACACCTTGCCCCTGGTCCCGGAGACGAGTCCATTGTCAGGATAGTGAGATTGAATTTTAACTATCATAACAAAAAAAATACAATTTTGTTAAAAAGGCACTGTGGGGTTGAATGGGACACTTATGGTGGTAATGAATGGGACACATGTTTTTTTCAATGTTATACAAGCACTAAGTATTCTCATTTAGTAAACAATAATGATTAATATTTTTACCTTAAAAAAAAAAAAAGAAAATATGCTATTTCTGTGAAAGTTTGAGTGACTTGCTTGTCATAGTTTAGACAAATTTGGCTATTATTTGTATTGTTGGACTACATTTTAGTTATCTTTATTGCATTATAAAGCAATTTCATAATGGTCTATGTACTCAAGTTATTTGAATTGCGTTTTAATAATGTTTAATTACTTAAAACAATAAAATCGATATATCATCGTTTATATTAGCAATAATTAGCCAGCATATAATTAAGGCAGCAGGCTAGATGATATTCAAATTAATTATATTTAAACACCCGAGGGATTACAAGTAAGATTTGCTCTCAAAATATCTGATAATAGCTATAAATGGCCTGTTACTGATGACATTGCTGATATTGATGAATGTCAGGTGGAAAATGTCCTCCCAGAACCTAAAATAGTTTTTAAAATGTCAGAGTTTATTAGTTTTACCTTTGATATTCCATGCAATATGTTTTGTGTTGAAATGATATTTTAGTATAATTTTACAGCTATAATTGGCCTGTTACTGATTATATTGATGAATTTAAGGTAGATAAAGTGAGCCAAAAATATACCCTGAACCCAAAATATATTATTATCTCAGAAAAAATTCCAGAGTTGTTAGTTTTACCTTTGATGTTTCGTGCAATATGTTTTGTGAAGAATAGTTTTTGCCTATATTTTTTTCAATAAACTTATTAGCACAAATATTGTTTTCTATTTTATCTATTCAATTACAATTATTCAATGTTTAAATATTCAGTATGTGATTTTAAAAAGGAAGTTTCTAGTTATTTTCATTACTCTAAATATAGTACAGCTACAAATGGCTTGTTATAGATGATAGTGAAGAATGTCAGGCAAGGTAAGTCATCTCTGAACCTAAAATATTTATAAGGATGACAGTTATTAATTTTTCCTGTGTTATTTCTATAAATACGAGTGTGTTTGGTTGTAGACTGATATTTTCTTTTTTACCTGTATTTTTTTCTATTAGAATAAATATTGTTTTCTACTTTCCATATTCTACCATTCAATTAGTATCAATATTCAAAAATCTATCATTTAAAAAAAGTAAGTTTCTAGTTATTTTCATTACTTTAATCTAGTGTCCCATTCATCACCACCAGTGTCCCATTCATCACCACCAGTGTCCCATTCATCACCACCAGTGTCCCATTCACCACCACCAGTGTCCCATTCAACCCCACTCATGGGGTTTAATGGGACAACTACTAATTACTTTTTCAAACTTCTTATTATTACTCATTATGGGTGTTTTTATTCTAATTTTAGTTTTTGTGTAGTATACATGAATATATGAAGAAAATATCCTGCGAATGTGAACAAAATCTGATGAAAAGAAAAAATTACAAAAATCATTGAAAAAAAGTGTACCATTCATTACCACTCTCCCCTACATAGTATAAAGGTTGTAAATTAAGTTAGAAAATATTACACTTCTTTATACAAATCAGGTAACTTTTTTGGTCACCAAAAGGCCACTACTTTTTAAAAAATAGTCACTATTTCAACTATTTTTGGACCAAATTGTTGGCGAGATCTCTATAAAGCAAATTTATTGCATTATGAACACAGTTCCTAATTATCTTCTCAAACATTCTTATGATTGAACTAAAATGTAAAATCAAATCTTATCCGTAAAATTTAATATTTTTAACAGAAACAAATGCCAACTTCCCGAAAAATGGTCTTCATAGCACCAATGAGTAGTTTTTGTAGATAAAACAGGATTTTTTTTACTATCCCGTTTCATAGCTTTTGACCAGGCGTCTCTCTTACTTCTATAGTTAGGTACGCAAAGAAAAAGCTTGTCTGGAGCCGTAATAGTTGTATTTGTACAGCATGGTACTAAACAATATTTAAAAGACTGTTTTCCAAACACAGTCATTTCGAAATCTTATTCGGTTTTATACAAAATCCTTTTTAGATCAACAAGAAACATATGCCGCTTGCTATTTTAACGTCGCTATCAAAGTAAACAAACCGTCATGGTGCGGTGTGACGTCACAAATAGCGGCGTAGGAAAACTAGCGTTTTTGAGATGAAGTAAATAGTGCGCACTTGAATTTTTTTTATTTTACGTTTTCGGGCTATAAAATTAAAAAAGAAAGATACTTTCCATCACATTTTTTCATTTTCTATATTATAAAAATATAAACAAAAAACGTGCAAGTTCCTCATTATCGACATTGGTTTGTGGTCTGCCCTTCCTATGCGAGAGTTGGATGTCAAATTGACTCGCCTCCGTATAGGGCATACTCGCTTTACTCACAGACATCTCTTCTTGGGCCAGAGGGCACCAAGGTGTCCTACTTGTCAAGCTGATTTTACTGTTCAACATATTTTAATTGAATGTCTTCTTTTAAATGTCATCGTGAGTATCATTTTAATTCATCGTCTGTAACCTTGCAAGACTTGGTGGGTGAGAAATACCATCCAAATATTTTTGATTTTTTAAAGACCATTGGGTTTTTTATGAACATTTAGTCCATTTAACTTGTTTTCTGTACATTTGGCTCATTTCAAATAATTTCTTTTTCACATTTTCATTGAATTTTAAGATTTTTAGTATCACTGTGTTGATTTTTAACATTTGATTGGCGCAGTTTAGCCAAAAATGGCTCTTGCGCCATTAAACCCCAAACAACCAACCATCCTCATTATCGACAGATTTGCACAGTCATCGTGAACTGACTTGCCACATAATGAAATGGACAACATGTAATAAATACACTTCTGTACTTTTGAGTTGTTAATATTTGACAATAAGAAGTATTCTTTAAAAAAATTGGAATTGTTAAATAGTTTGCACTTATTTTCAGATCGGTTAAAAAATTCTCAAAATTGCAGTACAGTTCCAAAATGACAGTATGCTATACAACCTTTAAAATTATTTAATTTTCTATTGTAAAATTGTATTTATAGTTGGTATTTCTTATTTCCAATCACATGTATGATACGTGTATTAATACTTACTAATATATATAACAGACTTTTAGATTAGGAATATATTTTAGTAACTTACTAATTTTAATTTATTATATTTGTAATAAATAAAATTAAAAAATATATGTAAGATGGCATGCTAGATGTGATAGGGCCCCCTTTATTCAAGGCAACCACTATTTTTAGACCCAATCCGCCACTGGTCGCAGTTACGTTTTTCACGTAACTAGAATTGACCTCATTATTTTGAGAGATAGACAAGGTTCCATTCTTCATTTACAGATCTCAGTAAACATCCCAGATTTAAAGAAGGAATCATGTAAGCCTCGTGAGCGGGTTAGGTTCGGTAGTACTTGAATAAAAAGGCAACTTTTGTTCCGTATTCTCCTGTTCGGAGAATTTTAAGTATTAATATTTGAAGTAAAAGGCATAACATTTTAAACTGATTCCTAACTATCAAAACAGACTAAAAGAGAGAAAAACGTTAAAAGATGCTGTGGAATGAAGTCATTTCATGCGCACGTGATGCATGTCAAGAGAACCGTGCTAACTTAGTTTTCGTATCAAGTACGCTCTTTTATCTGCTGTTTCTAGTACAACGTAGGGATGACGGTTATTGCCAAAACAGCCGGCTTTCCGTTATACCGGTTCGGTTTTCGGGTTTTTTTTTTTTTTTTTTCATCTCCGGTTTAACCTAGCGGTTAAAACCGTTCAAAATAGCCGGGTTTGAAATAACCGATTTTCGGTGGGTTTTTTTTAAAGAAATAACGTTTGCAGACAAAAATTTTTTATTAATAATAATTTACAACAAGTAAGTGTTAATACAATAAGTAATATCAATAAATAAGTAATTGAAACATTAAGTAATAATAATAAATGAGTAATTAATACAATAAGTAAGCATTGTAGACAAAATTTTAAGCATTGTAGAGAAATAAAAAAATAAAAAATTAGAGAGTACAGATGTGAATAATCATATTTTATGTTGTTTGCGTCTGTATGTATAATAATAAAAAAATAACTGTGTCTAAATTTTTATACATTCCACCGGTCCTATTAATCAAATTTATTAAAATATTTTTGGTGCAATAAAGTTTTAAACAAAATTCTCCACTCTTCTGCGACCAAAACTAATCCAGTTATGAAAGCATGACTATGACTATTTTAGACCATTTCAATGTCCACCTCGAGGAAGCGGTGGCCGTTGATTAGCCTAAGATGATGAAAATCAAAATTTCATAACTCGAACCTAAAGCCGAGCTTACCTTTTGATAGCTGATTTTGCCGTTGTTTTAATCCGTTATTCGATTTAAAATAAATAACTGGTTATAACCGGAATAAAAAAATAACCGAAAAAAACTTGTTAACCGAAACAAAAAAAAAACGGTTTTCGGTTTAAACCGGTAGGTTTTTCCTAAACCCGGTAAGGTTCCCTATCCAGTACAACGTCCCAGCGCTTAGGATGGATCACGTCCATGTGATAGATAAAATGACACTCTGATACTTTTACATCCTTATGGTGTGGTGCGGAAGCGAGGAGAGGAGGATGCTAGCTCAGGTATCCTCGCCATCTGACCGTTGTTCAAGATTGCGAGGTCGATTCCTAAACAGCCCTCGTGTCGCTTTAAGAAGCATTGACATATAATAACAAACCTAACCTGATACTTGTATAGCGTGACTGTGGTGTCACTTTAATTCACTTCATTAAGAAGATTTCAAAAGTAGACAACTGAAGAGAAATACGGACCATGCAAACATGGCAAAAGAACAAAATTTAAGTAATTAAGATTCCTATGTGAGAATAAGTTGCTAAATAGTTTAGAATAGAAATTCCACCAAAAAAAACAATTCGTTAAATGAATGCAGTTGAATGGTGATATTGCGTCTTGACACACAACAAAAAGAGAGTAACTGAGTCAATTCAAAGTGACTAACAATCATGTGATAAGTGTAACTGCGCAAGTCATCCGATATCTAACAATACGTCCATCGACACACGTGCCGGACCTCTTTTTTCTTTTTCTTTCCTGCAACTCAGTAATAAGATTCCAAATTCAAATCTGTGCTAGTGCTCTTTAATGAGTATCTGTGATGAAAATGATTATACATGTACACAAACGAAGTGATACATTTCAAAATTAATAATAAAAAAAAATGTTGAACTTACGTTTTTTTTTGCAAATATAAGAGCGCATCTCAAAAGTTTTTTTTTCAGATAGGTAACGCGGCGTTGTTACCTATTTACCATACCTAAATATTGTTATAGCGAGAAAATTCAGCAGTGTATGTGCTACCGATCAGCAGAAGCCGATGTGTGTTTTCTGTTTGTTTTTTTTAAAGTTTCTTCTGAATATCACGAAAACTCTTCAGTTTTCACCTACATGCTAATTAACAAATTAAAGAGCCTAAATTCCCTACAACTACATACTTTTATTTTTCTTCCAGTTTTAATAGTTTCTCAGAAAATACATGCTTCAAATAAATTTTTGATTTCCAGTAATTTAATTTACTAGACCACCGAAATGGTATTTTACCTATCTAGAAAAAAAAACTTTTGAGATGCGCTCTCATTTTTAATTGTATTTCAATATATTTAGATTTTTTTTTTTTTTACTAATTTGAAATGTGTCACTTCATTTGTGTACACTCTGAATTAACACTATTAGAAGTGGTGAGAATAAAAAAAAAGATAAAAAAATTCAGTTTGATGCTTGTTAACATTTAAAATAACACGCAATTATATGGTTCCAAAGTGTAATCCAGCTGTCTGACGTGAAGCAGTCAGGACATTTCTCATCACAATGCATTTTCTCTTATCTTATGATCATCAAGCTGAGAGTCAATTTATCTGAAAGAAACTTCCCAATGCGAAGTGTTCTTTCCTTTCTGCAGTAGATTGTTTGTGTGTAAAGGATCTCGTACTGAAATCCTACTCAACGAGGAAAGTTTTTTTATTTGTGCCTATTGCGCAATTTTCAAACACACAATACAAAGATTACTGAGGAGGAGATAAAAAAGAGAATCAACTTCTGAAATCTATTGTCACTATCTTTTCAATGTCATTTTGCTCACAATTATTATTTTTTTCACCTTTTATTTTCAAAACGACAGAACGAAGTATTGTTTCGAAATAAAAGAGAAAGAAAGAAAAACTGGTTCCCTCCTCACAGAAGTTTTCATGTGTAGAAATCTTTAAGATAGTGAAATATAAACATAATATAATGTTATATTAAAGAAGAGCAAAATCACATATCTAGTTGCTTAAGACACCCAAAGTACGTAGCATAAATAATTATAAGATTATTCATGTGAAATATTCTTTAAATTAGAATATTTAACGAGTTTTCTTTACCTTCTTTAACAGAGAGGATTTTTGTACCCCGTTCACGCAACGGGGTATTCAACTAGTAGATAAATTAAAATATGGCAAAAATTTGAGACCAATTTCATTACACCTCTCCTCCCGTGCAGCAGTTGGGGGGCCCCCCCCCCCATCGGATAGATCTAACGCCACTCCTGTTCTTTAACAGCATTACGGCTTTTATTAAACTAATACAGGTTATATTAATAATGGAGTCAATTCAAGCAACATCGGAGTCTCCTGACAAACGTTACTGTGCATGTCGTCTAACTTATCTTATGCTGTGGAGTCAGACACTTTTATCTCTTACAAGACGTACAGTGGCCTCTAAAATTAAAGTTTGAGCGGGCCATTTGATGATTATTATCTGAACATGAATTGATTCCATTTTGTTTTCATCTAAAAGAGAAGTAATTACCCTTCTTCGATTAGAAATATCACGAATTAGAAAAGAAGGTATCGTTTAATTTCAGATATTTACGCATGTCGAAAGCTATAAATGCTGAAGACTGAGTAAAATATCTTTATGAACAGCAAAAAATACAATACATCGATAGTTCGACTATCGATAGTGCAGTTGATAGTTTTCCCAAACTATCGATAGTTTTCTCCCCGGTGATACTATTGATAGGTGTTCTTCCAGTCGATAGTTTAAAAAAACTATCGATTGTTCCAGTCGATTATTTCAGTTGAGAATTTTGAAACTATCGATAGTTCTAGTCGATGGTTTTAAAGCTATCGACTAAAAATGCGTCTATCGATAGCATTGCCCAGGAGAAATTATCGATAGTTTTGAGAAAGTCGTTACTATCGATTGTTTCAGTCGATTATTTCAGTTGAGAATTTTGAAACTATCGATAGTTCTAGTCGATAGTTTTAAAGCTATCGACTGAAAATGCGTCTATCGATAGCATTGCCCAGTAGAAAATTATCGATAGTTTTGAGAAAGTCGTTACTATCGATAGTTCCAGTCGATTATTTCAGTTGAGAATTTTGAAACTATCGATAGTTCTAGTCGATAGTTTTAAAGCCATCGACTGAAAATGCGTCTATCGATAGCATTGCCCAGGAGAAAATTATCGATAGTTTTGAGAAAGTCGTTACTATCGATTGTATCAGTCGATATTTCCGCAAACCCGATACTATCGACTTGGCTTCGATAGTCTATCGATGTTTAAGGAACACTATTTTGAAGAGTGTGATATTATGTCACTAAAAAAAGCGAAACAATACAATAATAACTAGCGGGAGTTATCTTCCCAAGACTTCATCATATACTCTCTATTAAAGATGCTATGCCCCTGCATAAAAACTGAGGGCCGGAACCTCGAATTAAAAAAACGAATACTCATATTTGTACTGCCCTACCGCCAGGAGAAAAGCCCCGGACAGGGTTGCCTGAAGTAGACGAGTCGAAGAAAGGAGATAAACAGGTAAAAAAATCAACCGCAACATTTCGCGAACAAAGCACGTTCGTTAGGTGAGGAATTCGGTTTTGACAGTAGTACAAACCGAAACGAGACTTCCGTCGGTTCTATCTGCTCCAGTGGCGAATCTAGGATTCGGATCTGGGGGGGGGGGGGCGGAGGTCATAAAAACTTTGTATCGTCGTGACGAATGTTAAACCTCAAGGCTAAAGTAAACCAAAACTCTTTAATTTTACAGACTTGACTCACCTGACAATAAGAAAAAACAATACAATCATAAAAAAACAATACAATACTAAAATCAATCATAAAATCAATACAATCAATCATAAAAAAAACAATACAATACTTTCGAAAATTTAATAAAAATTACAATGAAATAACTAGCCAAAAAATGTCTTCGACCGCGTCAAAGCTACAAGTACAAGTGGAATGACTACAAAAATAGGAAAATTTTCAAGCCTGTCAAGCCAGAAAGTAATGTTGAAACGTTTTTATTATTTTTTAAAAAGAGGGAAATTAAGAAAAAACAGTTGTAATGATGTTAAATAAAATCAAGAATTCTAGCTTGGCTCTGGGGGGCTGTAGCCCGATAGCCCGCCCCCACCCCTGGATTCGCCACTTATCTGCGCCAAATGAAATAAAGGCCTTTCCGTCACTCCCAAAATCCAGTGGAATATCCCGTTCCCATGACGCTGGCACAGGCAAGTCTGGTGTCTAGGGTTTTTCTTGTGGCGCTAATATAGTACTGCCCGAGGAATCGAAGACCGCCGATAGGAGAAAGAGTAATGATGCAAGCAGGAGTGTCCTCCACCCCCCTTCCGACCTTGACATATCATGACACAATATGGCGCGTTTTGTGCTTCGTAGTGTCATGAAAAAAATATAATAATAACAAAACCAAGTATGCATTTTTGATGCCTAACCTTTAACCGATTAAAACCAAAATTTGACACAGATCTAAAATTATGATTTGAAGTCCACATACCAAATTTCATTTATCCAAGTAGTTGCGTTTTAGAGTTATCGCGTTATTCATGTGCACGCGAATATACAGGCCGACAGAGACAGGGCCGTCTTAACATATTTGATCGCCCTGGTCTAGAGAAAATTGGCTCCCTATCGGAACCGTAACTAGGAATTTTAGCTTTTAAGGTACAACGAAAATATGTACCTAAATAAAATAACGAAGAAGCAAAACAAAAAAGTCACCTGTTCTCAGATTAATGTCTTAGAATTTTGCAAATCGTCCCTTTTTCAAAATAGGATTTTGCCAGCATTTTAAAAAAAAGCTGTGAAAATTGAACACACTGGTCTGCAGCCGAATCTGGAAGCATGAAAACATTTCTGAGATTAATGTTCTGAAATTTAAACAATACTAAATTTGAGTTTGAATAACTTCGATAAACAGATAGTTAAATAATTTTTTTGGTTCAAAAATAAAACAAAATCAGTATAATAAATATTTGGTTGCCTTTGTATTAATGGCCCTTCTGGGTTACAGTCCAGTTAGCCCATTGGATAAGACAGCCCTGGACAGAGACCTATGACGGATTTGGTTCAAAATTCGGTACAAATCTTCTATTCTTATCATAAAATTGTGTACCACATTCCATGCATTTAGCTATTTAAGTTTTTGAATTATCATGCTCACATGCACACCGACAGACAGAAACTTCCCTTGACGGATTCCGTTCAAAATTTGGTAGAAATTTACAAATCTAGTGTTAGGAGCACATACCAAATTCCATCCGTTTAGCTCAGAAAGTTTTCAGTTATGGCTTACAGTGGCATATATATGAGGGGATGTGAACATCTTGAGCCATTCCAGTCATCAAAATTTATGGACTGTTTCAGTAATGTTACTTTGCAGCAGTTTCGCTGCAAATTTGTCACGCAAGTTTGCCGTGACAAGATAATATTAAGAAAATAAACTGTTGTTGACAAATGTGCATGCTATCTGGGAATCTGTTCTCAGTTTTAAAAGTCTCAATGGATGAATAGTTAGGCGACTGATTAGCTCAAGCGATATGGGCTCTAATCCAAGGCTTTGTAAGAGTAACAAATGTCTATTATTATAATCGTGGATGCGGTATGAAGAAAATTTTTTTCATATTCATAATCCCAGATAGTAATTTTAGTTTGTTGAAAGTTGCAGCACTATCTTGCATTGTTGAGAGCACTAGGTTATTCTTCGAGTTGTTGGGACGTCACTTTTTCCAATATGTTAACAACGGGAAAAGTGACGTCTCCTGCCAATGGGTCAACAAAATGAATAGACCCCTAAATCTTGCAAGCTTGCAACAACCCAACATGCATACACTTTGCAGCAAGTTTGTTTATCTGATATTAGCTTGTCGACAAACTTGATGTGGCAACTTTGGCAGCGAACTTCCTAAAAAGTAACAAGCATAATGAATAAGCTAAGTAAAGCAAGTAATAAAGCCTTACTCAAAAAAATAAGTTTGCTGTGAAGATATAGACGAATTATATCACCACGATTGCAAATGTTTGTTGCAAAAGATAGAATCTACAGATAATCTTGTCTCTTTTAAAAAACATCCGATTTTCTATATCTCCTGGACGTCCTTCTTTATTAATTCAGCAAATCAATGATAATTTGTAAGAAAACCTAACTTTTTTATTAAAAAAAAATTCTGAAATATTTTCCATCTTTCCAAATATAGAACTTGCACTTTTAAAGAAAGCTATATCGCTTTTTTCAATGTTTGAAACGTTAACGTTTATAAACAAAATTAAACCGAAAACAGTCATGTTTGTTGAAAAAATAAATTTATATTTTGTCTCATTTTAAAACTTGTTTTCTTTTAAACCCTAATTACATTGTAGTTGCTAGCTCAGCAGAACGTATAAACATAGCGAAAATCGCTCTCTCTCTTTGACTTCCAAATCATATTCTCAACACAAAATTAAAAAAAAATGAAATCAAGAAAACAAGTTTAAAATAATCGTATGCCGAAATAATCTGCACATTCATCTTCCTCGCAAAGTCAAGTGCTTGAATGTAGAACGACATTAAATGGAGAGTGCGGGCTGATGATGTAGTCTCGATTTGTTTTAGATAGGTTTGTAATGATTGACTCATAATGTTTCGAGAAAGTCCTGACGAGGGAGGATCCACATAACTTGTTTCAAGCTATAACCTCTTGCACTGTCAAAATTTCCCAGACAACAATTTTATACGCAATTTGTTGCTCTTGCAATAAAATAAATATTTTACACGACAAGAGTGCAATGAAGCAAAGTTATTGCAAAACGCACATTAGTCACCGACGCGCTCTGAACTTGCGCAAGCTTAGGTTGTAAAACTCTTGCAAATATAGCAAAAAACAGAGTGAAGGTTAAGATTCGAATCGACATCTCGTTTTAAACCTGGACGTCCTAAACATTCTGGAAATAAGCAGACTCTGAGAGAAGAAGTAGTCGTGATAGGATGATGAGTCGAAACGGACCTATCCTCGTACCTCTGATTGTGGGGAGACGTCACTTTTTTCCGCCCGCTAACGACAGTGCGTTGTACCTCCCAACGTTGGTTCCATCGTGCTGCTCGAAGCGACTCGATTCTCGGCAGCTCGTAACCTGCCTAAACCGCTTGCAGCGAGAAGAGTTGTTTCGATATCGTAGTTATCAAATTTCGTTCAAATAAAATGGAGGCCGCTAAGACGAATTAAGTGTTTTGTAAGCGTTTATCGATAACAATCCATTTGACCAATCTGAGGAATTTACATCACTTTAGATTTTTAAAAAAGTGTTAAATCTTTTATCGATTTAGAATAATTTTATCTACAATCTTAATGACAATCTTAAAGTAATTACTTAATATTTTCTTGTTGGAATAAATTATTAAATTAAATTAGAGATACCATTTTACCATTTTTTTAATGATTGAGTGGAACACTTTCCCATTCCGCATATATCATTTATTTTATTTAAGTTTTAATTACGAACACAAATACAAGAAGTAACAAAAAAAATCTGAGAAAGAATTTTCTTGTTCATTGATAAAGATGTAATTTCTTTAACCCGTATATGGAATTCTATAATGGAATCCTTTCTTCATCTTCGGTACTGGAAAAATAAACAAATGGTTTGTACACTATCATAATATTTATTCATGTTGTGACACCGAGATGGTTTATTACTTTCCCCCCCAGAAACCAGTAACATTACATCACATACTGGCATCGTACTATGTTCTATATGGTATTATTATAAATGCGTAAGAGCTTTTGTAAAGATAAATTGCTTTACCCCTACCACGGATCTTATGAGGCAAGAAAGATGCATCATAATGCCTATAAGAGCAGAAGCTACTAAATCTTCCACCTCTACCTTTTGGTGTTCTTTTGCAAAAAATGCGATCAACTTTCCCACCTCCTGTAATTTGTGGATATTTCAAATAATCCAAACATAATTTCGAATTGGGAAGCAAATGTACGCTTCTCCATATTTCCAGTGATTCAAAACTCGAACTGAATCTGAAACCATGAATCAGACGGTCGCTTGATTTGCCGCGCGCGCAGCAGAAATACGCTCTGAAGTAAAGTGCGATGTCTGAAAACCACTGAGGCATGAGGTATCAGGACCCTTCTTTCGAGTCATTAACGTCCTGCGTCGAAAGGCGAAACGCTCCCTGCTCCAACCGGGTGGTGAGAATAGACCCGGAAGAGAGAGCGATTTTCGCTAATAACTACGTTGCTAGTAGAATAAATTATGAAATTAGGGTTCAAAAGTAATTACTTGTAAAATGGGACAAAATGCAAGTTATTATTTTTCAACAAACATTGATTATTTTTTAGGTTTAATTTTGTTTATGAAAGTTAAAATTTCAACATTAAGAAAAAGGCGATATAGTTTTCTCTAAAGTGCGAGTTCTATATTTAGTAATAAGATGGAGAATTTTTCAATTTTTTTTCTTATGAAAATGTTAGTTTTTTTACAAATTATCATGGATTTATTGAATTAATAAAATGAAGGACGGTGTCTAGGAGATGCTATTAAAAATCGGATGTTTTTTAAAACAGAGACAAAGATTATCTCTAAGTGTGCTATCATCTTTGCAGTAAACTTGTTTTGTACGTGGTGTGAAGTTGTCAGAACAACTTCACACCACGGAAGTTTGTTGCAAAGTTGCCACATCAAGTTTGTCATGACAAGCTAATATCAAGAAAAATCAAACTTGCTGCAAGTGTACATGCTATCTGGGATAAGTAATTAGGTTTAATATTGGGAATATTTATAATTTTGGGGAAATAAATAGTACAATATTGAAACTACGGTCTATTGTTCAATATTCTACATTATTCAACATTGTACAATATTGGAATCCGATATTGAGCAATATAACATAAGTCTAACGTTTTACATTGTTTCGATATTGTAAAATAATATTATACAATATTGATTTTTCAAATTTTATAATGTTGAACATGAACAATATAGTGTGCTACTTGGGAAATGCGTGTTTAAAGAAAGCGAGGCCGCAGGACATGCCTCGCTATTGTTCAAGTAATATTATTAGGTTGCGGGGAACTTTTGAAATTAACAAAAGAAAAGAATATGAAATAAAAAAAATTATAATTCAATGTTCTACATTGGATCGACGAAAATGAATTAATACAAAGAAATTAAAGTTATAAAATTTCCATTGTTCTGACCAATCAGAATGCCTTATACAGAATCACTATCGCGGAGAAAACCATAATTCAGCCAATGAGGAGAAAGGATGCAATCTTCGGTTGCGCGGTGGGGGGTTTTTTGCGCATTTTATTTTTCAGAGGCTCCGACTTCAGTGATTCTAAAAAGTTCAATCTAGAAAATAAAATGGTATATTGCTAAGATGGAATGTAAAATCCAAGCAGTGGAAGACTGTGTAGATGCTTTTTCAGTGTTGCTAAGATTTAACTCTTGAAAAAATTAAATTTTGTGCAGATCAGTGGATTTTGACCGATGAAAAAGAAACAAAAGTAAAGCCATAATTAAAAGCTTTTTTCATCGAAAATAATTCCTAACAAAGTCTATAATCAGTGGTGTAAAATATTTGATTTGATTGGGGGGTTTTGGGGATTTTCAGCAACAAAGGCTATTATCCCCTATTCATTCCAAAGTTCGTTTCAATCCGTAATCAAAAAAGAAATGAAAATTGCCATTAAAAGATGGGCTAAAAATATTGCCGATCTGATTCGGTCAAGAGAAAAAAATGGCACCCTCCTAGAAAGGCCTCCATATTCTTTTTTCGGTGTAAAATATCTGGGTATTTATTTTTAATGGTAAATACTTACCTGGGTATTTATTTTTCAATTCACTTTATTCATATAAAATAGATATAATGGTATGTAAATAGATACCCAGATAAATAATATAATTTAATTTTAAATAATCAAAAACATTTAATCAATAAAAATTAAACTAATTAAGTTTTATAAAAACTAAAATATTTAATTAGAAAAATCAAATGCATTACTACATCATGTTTCTAACATAAAATACATGATTTAAATGAAAATACCCTTTTTAATAACAATGAATAAATGAATAATTTTGTATTTGCTGCTTATTAAAAAAAGGGTTATTTTAGCTTTAAAAAACTCTTTCTTAAACTAATTTTTTAAAAAGGGAATGTTGTATTTGGTTTTTAAATTGGAAACTAAACTGAAGGATACAATTGTTTATAATTCTGGATTAATCAGTCAAAGAACCAGACAATTTCTGATGAAAAGTTATCAGATGTTTCAGTTCTAAAAATTATAGTGAATATGTTGAATAATAGTTATTCCTGAAACTTTTATATTATTTGAAGATGTACCAGGCATTTTACTGCTAGGCGTGGTTCATCTGAATACTTAATACCTTCAGTACTTAAATGTTCTTGAAAATAAAAGTTTGATGTAGTTTTCATAGTTTGAATTTCTTTAAAACTATATTAATTTTCTATTGCATCCCTTTTTTAACCCAACAGGATATTTGAAACATTTTTTTACGTGTTTTTCCAATTTGGTTACATTGTGATTTGTACTTTAACATTAAAAAGTTCCAAACAAGTGCTTTTTTCTTTCCCATTTTTTTTCTTTACAACATAAATTTTCCATAATATTAATGCATGTGAAGAGAGTAAATCACTCCTCATTAAATCAAAACAAGACTGACTGACTTGTATCATGGAATTCTGAGAAATTAAGAATCAGAAATTTCACGAGCCCTCTCTGTATAACATAAACAGTTTTCAAAATTATTATTTCATTTTAAGTGCCATTCCTTCAAATCAAAAAAGATAAATTATCCTCCGATCCTGTTTAAGTTCTGGAATATCTTATTCTGAATCCTGATAGCAATTTTTTTTAAAAATTGGTCAGAACTTTAATTTAAAAATAATATACCTTATGTATTATATATACATAACTATTATGTTTCATTTTGAATCCTCATTCTCAAATACTTTTTTTTGCAAAATACATTTTTGATTATTTATAAATTGTATGTTTCATTTTGAAGCATACTTCACAAATACATTTTTTTCTCTCAAAATTGCCAGTTTTTGGATGCTTTAATTTTTAATCACCATTCGTAAATACTTTAATTGCAAAAAAACAACCAGTTTTTGTGTATTTATAAATTTAAATTTTGAATCCCCATTTGTAAATACTTTTTTTTCTTGTAAAATACCTAGTTTTTGGTATTTATAAATTTTAAGTTTCATTTTGAATCTTAAAATCTTGCTTATCAGATACCAATCTTCTTCCAAATCAAAATTTTCTTCAAAAACATGTTTAATCATTATTAAGCAAATTACCAGGCTGG
>BGPR01015954.1:0-35627 GCA_013235015.1 Araneus ventricosus
TAAAGAATCCTTTTACTTATCATTTTTTAACACTTAAATACAAGGGATTAACTTAAAGTTCATTATATGCAAAAACATCCTGTACATTTTCGTTTTGTGTATAAAGAATTAAAATTCAGTTATATTAATTAACCTGTTCACTGTTTGTGTTTTTGTATTCATTTCTTTATCCTTATTGCAATTATTGCTTTCAGCTTACAAAAATTGAAATGTTGAAAATGTCAGCCTTAATTGCCTTATTACTATTAATACAAGATTGGCAAACCAGTTGGTCACTGTAGGCAGCTAGTATTAAATAAAATTGATTTTTTTATTATTTGTGTATTTAAAACAATGTTAATATCTTTATGTATATTTGTAATATTTTAATATCTTAATTCCAATAATAAGAAATGAGAAACTCGCGTCATTTTGGGATTGCCTCAGAGAAATAGAAGTCATTATTGCAGAACATGACAATGACAAACACAGAAAAAAATTGAATGTATAAATTAAAATTACTATAAGTAAATTCCTATTTTGATAAAGAACTTCTAATAGGTAGGATGGAGTGTCCACTTAATTGGTGGGGGAAAATTTACAAGGTTCTCAAATTTAGCAAGAAAATATCTTTCAACACTTGCAAGCATTATGTAGTAGCTGTTTATTTTCTGAAGCTGGTAATATATATGAAACCATATGGAACAGACTTCTATAAATGATATGCAGCATTATTAAATACACTTATGTACTATACAACTTTTAATTGGATAAATGTTAGATTTTTTTATAATAATAAATGTACCAAAATGTAATTCTGCAATATTCCTTAATAAATATATTTAAAACAACATTTTAAAAAACATTTTATCCCAAATTTATTCTGCCGAATATCTGTTTAGCATTCAGACAGACTGAATATTCGGGAAAGGGCCGAATAGGCCTATTAATGAATATTCGTAACATTCCTAGTTGGTATTATATGGGTGTGAAACCAAACTGAACAGACTTCCTCCTGAAAATGCTGAAAAATTATTTTTCTTGCATCATAATGTCAGGCTTTGCAATGATAAATTATATATAACTTTATTAAATACACCTATGCAGTATGCAACTTAAATTGGGGAATTGTTAGGATTTTTTTGATAATAAATGCACTGAAATGTAACTGCAATATCCTTTGCTAGATGTGTATTTCAAAGCACATTTTAAAAATTTATTATGCTGAATATATTTGGTCGAATATCTGCTTAGTATTCAGCCCTTTTGTCTGATAGACTAGATACTGACCTGACAATGGACTCGTTTCCGGGACCAGGGGCGAGGTGTCCTGTAATCAAGACTGGATACTGAATAGTTGGCAAATATTCATTACATCCCTACATTGTATCTTTTATAATTGTTTTTTTTTCTTCTATTTTCATAATTAGGCATCTTATGTTGTTCATTACAACTGTCCTATACAATAATTGCTAAATTTGTGTATGAGTAATTAATAACACATCATAATAGCTTAATATCATTATATTTTGTTTAAGAATTTTTTTTTTCATTTCTAGAGATTATTCAGCATCTGCAAGCTTTTATAAGAAGCAAGTGAGAATGTCAGCTAGTGGAACTAATCCAGGTGCAAGCCTCTGTGACTTAGATGATTTACTCAATGATCAAACTGATTTTGAATCGCATGATCTTATAGATGGAAAATGGGACCCAGGTCAAGGTATTCAAGATGTTGGCCCATTTTGTCATGCAAATGAATGGATGTTATATCAGCCGGCAACTAAAGAAAATGAAACAAGCATGAGGAGTCGCCAAGTACAATGATATTATTATTTAATAACATTTATTTAATTTTTCTTAAAATTAGTTTGTGTTGTAACAACTGCTTACTTTTTGAATATATAATCATGTCTGTAATCTGTTAAAAACAGGGATTTTCAGTGATAGATAAATGAAAATACTGGATAAAGAAAGAGGAAAATTGAACACTTTTCTTTAATATACCCTGCACCATATATTAACCTTAATATACACTCATGTCCATAAATTAAGGATAATGAAGTTCAGGCAAAGAAAGAGACAGAAGCAAAACAAATTTGACTTATTTGTAAAGTCTATTTATTAAACAAAAGGTAAAGAGCAAAACAGATGCTATATGTTTGACATAATTAATAAAAATTGCGATTTTTACTCCCTGGAGCAAATTTCATAAAAGAACCTATTTACAAAAAACAGTATAACATGGTTAGTATGATGGTTAATACGGAGTATGTCTCCCGGACAATGCAATACAGGCCTTACAACGCCTAGGCATGCTGAGTATCAAATTATCAATCTGATCTTGGGGAATATTACACCACTCATCAAGCAATGCCCTCCGAAGTTCCGGTAGACAGGTGGGAGGGGGTTGACGGGCTGCAATTCGTCGGCCAAGCATATCCCACACATGCTCTATTGGATTCAAGTCCGGTGAGTATGCTGGCCACCCATACGGGTGATATCCTCCGATTGAAGGCATTCGTCTACAATGTTTGCACGGTGAGGACGGGCGTTGTCATCCATAAACAGAAATTCAGCACCCATGGCGCCCCGAAACAAACGTACATGTTGTTCCAGAATGACATCCCGATAGATGTGGCCTGTCATCGTTACACTCTGAACATGCAGGTCAGTTCTGGAACCAAGAATAATTCCTCCCCAAACGAGCCATCCTGCACCACCGTAACGGTATCGTTCAATGGTGTTCTCTTGGTGGTAACGGGTACCTGGCGCTCTCCATATGAAAGTCCGGCGAGAATCAGACTGCAAACTAAACCTGGACTCGTCGGAAAACATCACACAAGACCACTGTTGCGGTGTCCACAATGTATGCTCCCTACTCCAGGCTAATCGCAGGCGACAATGAGTTGCGGTAAGTGGAACACATCTGACAGGCCTACGAGCATATAGACCAATGTGCCCTAAGCGTCTGTACACGGTCTGCCTTGAAACTGTCGTACCCGTAGCTGAAGAGAGCTGACGAGACAGGTCTGATGCTGTGCTCCGTCTGTTTCTTTTGGCAGTAACTGCCAAATACCGGTCCTCATTCGGCGTTGTAACTCGGGGGCGACCTGTGCTGTAACATCTACTCAAATTACCATCATCTTGGAATCGTTGCCAAAGTCTGGAGATGACACTCTGGACGATCCCAAGTTCCTCGGATACTTCCAGCTGCGTACGTCCACATTCCAGTCGTCCGATAATTCTACCACGTAAAAAATCATCCAAATGCTTCCTTTGTGCCATAACTATGCGGTTATTGCACTGAAAAGCTTTTAAAGCGCTTGTGAACAATTTTACTTCTTTGCCACCATTCCTTATATACCCCTCTCTTACACTCTCGTCATTGTGACGTACTATCCGCGCCATCTGGTGGTTTCCTGTAATTTGCATATTCTTCTTCAAGATGTGTGTGATAATTCTATAGGTGAAATTTTTATTTTAGAGTTCAATTTCTGTGTGATTCTGAATTATCCTTAATTTATGGACATGAGTGTATTTCATGATATATAGTATTTCAAGATAACAAGAGAAATTAATAACCAACAAACTAATCACCCATACTTGTCATAAAAAAGTTTAAACAGCATTAAAATTAATCTAAAAAGACAGAGCAATTATTGGTTTTGTTTTGTTTTTATTTTTGGTGGTAAGTTGCTAAGCTGAAGATCGATCTTTTCTTGCTGCTCTGTCACACAATCGTATGAAAAGCACCAGATCCATGCATGGGGGTTCTTATTGTTCTGGTATTTTGAGGCTGCTCTACTAAAATTCAATATACACGTATGAGTCATTTTAACATCACTGACTTCACTTAGCTGGTCTTCAAGCTCTTCCATTTAAGCAGCAAATCTTTTCTTTTTATATCCTTGGTAAAACAGATATAGAAAGACACAAATAAAGTTGGCTGATTGGTTGGAAATAATACACAGTTGACTTTCCTTCTTTCTCCTTGTTTAATATTCAGCCAATCACAAGCAATTGTGATGGTGTCATGCGATGCATCACTGCATGACGTCACATGTATCCCTTGATTCCATGGATGTCTTTTGCCATGGAGAGCCGGTAAGAGGCGATATATGTACTTCTAACTATGTTCTTGTAAACGCCTTCGTGTAAGGTTACTGCTAACAACTATACTGTGAAATTCCAACGAAACCATGCTAGTGTGATTAATTCTAAAAACAAAACTGTGCTCATCGCTAAACCTGAAAAAGGTCTTTATTACCTCACTTCAATAATGGAATACGTGTCAATTGTGAAAAAAATTGAACATTGGCACCAAAAATTCGGTCACCTGAATGAAAAAGATCTGAAGAAATTGCAAGCACAGAACATAATGTATGGAATGAACTTTAAACCAAATGACACTTTGATGGACTGAAAAGTTTGTATCCAAGGTAAACAAACTGCTAGAGCTGAAAAACTGAAGTTCACAATTATTAAGTGTAGTACATTCTGACTTGTGTGGACCTATGTGTGTTGAGTCAATAGGAAGATTATTTTATTTCACATCTTTTATTGATGACTGTTCCCGATTTGTACACATCTATTTCCTTAGATTAAAAGACAATGTAAATTCTGCATTTCTTGAATTTAAAGCTTACATCGAAAACAAGCGGAATTGCAAAATAAAAATGCTCTGATCTGACCAAGGGCTTGAGTATGTTAGACCAAATTTCGACCTTTACTTAATCGAAAATGGAAAATAAAAGAGAAGGTACATGTGCTTACACCCCACAAATGAACAGCATCGCAGAACGTGAAAACTAAACTTTGTTCAGTATGGCCAGATGCCTACTCCTACAATCTGGACCCCCAATGAAATTCTGGGCAGAGGCAATAAATTGTGCTGTGTATATAAGAAATTGCTGTCCTACTCATGGATTACAAGATGAAAACCGAAGTATATTCCAAAAAATTATTTGGTAAAAAGCCAACTGTGAAACATTTCCAAACATTTGGTCAGAAAGCATTCGCTTTAGATAAGCAACCTCAAAAGGCAAATTTGATGCCAGATCAAAGTGCATCTTCATAGGCTATTCAGATGAAAACGGAGTTTACAGACTGTTTGATTCTCAAACGCAAAAAAGTCATAACTAGCAGAGATGTAAAATTCATAAACGAATTTGAAAACATGAGCAACTACAAAGAATTATTTTTCCCGGAAATCATACCACAAAAGGATAAAAATCCCAACTCTGATGTCATGGATAGTGACTCAAGAGAAACCATCCAATCAGAGACGCAGGAAGAAACACACCCACCATCGAATGATCAGATAACAGATTACCCCTACCCTGGAGTTGGAAGCTTGCCAAAAGAATCAAAAAAGGTTTTTGATATAAACAAAGATTGTGCAATGAATGTTGATGGTCGAAGGGCACAAGGCAGACCAACAAAAATTTTTACAGGGAAACCTGAACGACCGAGAAAGCAGTATAATATCAAGGAGGAAATTGAGGAAGCTCAAATTGTTTTAGAATATGACATTCCATCCTTGAAAAAAGCTTGAAATGGGCCGATTTCTGAAGAATGGCATGAAGCCTTGCAGACAGAATACAATGCACTCTTAAAGAATCAAGCCTGGAGGCGGCTAGTAAAAAGATCTAAGGATGAAAACATAATTGGTTCAAAGTGGATATTGCGCACAAAATACAACGTAAATGGTTCTATTGCTTTACGAAAAGTTCATCTCGTTGCTAAAGGATTCGTGCAAGTACCTGGTATCGACTATCAAGAAACATTTGCTCCTGTCGCCAGACCTGATTCTATCAGAATTGTAATGGCCTATTGTGCAGAAAATAATTCAGAAATTTTTCAACTAGATTTTATCATGGCCTATGTCAATGGTGATCTTAATGAGGAAATTTTTATGGAACAGGCTGATCATTTCATCGACCAGAAACACCCTGGTTATGTGTATAAACTACAACTATCTCTCTATGGCCTAAAACAGGCTGGTAGGCAGTGGTTCTGTAAGTTAGATGGAAAACTTAAATCTTTTGTTTTAAATCCTTTATCTTCTGATAAATGTGTTTATAAATTAAAGAACCCTAAAGGTGAGTTGATTGTAATTATTTTTGTCAATGATTTAATTTGTTGTACTAGTAATTTAAATTTATATCTTGAATTTAAGAATTTTTTGACAAATGAGTTTGCAATTAAAGACCTGGGAAAATTAAATTTTTGTTTAGGAATAGAGTTTTCACAAAATGTCAAAAATGGTCAAATTACAATGCCTCAGTGTAAATACATTGAAAATGTTCTAGAGAAATTTAACATGCAGGATGCTAAGACAGTGAAAACACCTTTGGACCCTAATGTCAAATTAACTAAAGAAATGTGTCCTAAAACGGAAGCCGAAAAGGCAGAATTGTCATTGTACCCTTATCAGTCTTTAATTGGGTCATTCATGTACTTAGCTGTTTGTGCTCGCTCTGATATTTGTGATACCGTTAGCTATATAAGTCAATTTAACGAAAATCCAGGTACTCCTCACTAGACAGCTGTTGAAAGAGTATTAAAATATCTAAAAGGTACAAAAGACCATGGTTTGACTTTCCGTCCTACAAAAAGGCCTTTAGTTGGTTTTGCAGATACTGACTGGTCATCAGATATTACAGGTAGAAAATCTTATAGCTATTGTGTGTTAAAATTTGCTGACGGAGACATCTCATGGGAAAGTAAAAAGCAACATTGTGTTGCTCTTTCCAGCACCAAGGCCGAATATATTGCACTGTCTGAATGTGCCAAAGAAATTGTTTATTTACGCCGTTTTCTAAATGAGTTGTTCGACTCAGCAGATGAAACTCCAACTGTTGTTCTTTCTGACAGCCAAGCAGCTCAAAAACTTGTTCAAAATCCGATTTTTCATTCATGCACTAAGCACTTTGACATTCGATGTCATTACATTCATGAAGTTTATGAACGTGGTGAAATAATGATAAATTATGTTCCAACTGATCAAATGGTGTAGACTTTCTAACCAAGACTTTAAGATTCCAAAAGCATGACAATTGCTGTAAATTAATTGGTGTTAATGATTAATGTTTGATTTTTATTATTGTTGTGTATTTTATTTGTGGAGAGTTAAATGTGAAAGGGGGATTGCTGGAAATAATACGCAGTTGACTTTCCTTCTTTCCCCTCATTTAATATTCAACCAATCAGAAGCAATTGTGATAATGTCATGTGATACGTCACTGCATGACGTTACATGTATCCCATGATTCCATGTATGTCTTACGTCACGGAGAGCCGGTAAGAGGCGATATATGTACTTGTAAATGTCTTCATGTCTGTGTCATTATAATTGTCTTGCGTCTATGTGTTTAAAAATAAATGATGATTACTTCAAACTGTTTCTCATCTCTGCATACTACAATCTGATAATTTCTCCTTCATGATTAAAACAAAAAAATTGGCAAAAGATTGACAATAACTACTACAGCTGTCTAATTGGCTTGGAGCCTTGGCCTGAGCAACAGTACAGCAACCTTTGTACCACATATCCACTTGATCTGTACATTTTACAAATAGTAAAAAAAAAACCACCCACCTTACCTTACAATCAGCCCACTTAATAATAGCAAAATCTATATAGTACATTTTTCAAGTTATGATTTTATATTTTATTAATTCGGAACTTATGTTTGTTGAAACAGAATGTTAAATAATTTAATGTCGAATAATAAGACTCAATTGTATTGATGTAACTAAACAAATATTACTACTTATACCCTTTCTGAAACTTCATAAAAGAGTTATTTCTTTATTTATTGTTTTCTTTGATATTAAAAAGAAAGTTGATCAATTATGATAGATCTTTAAAAAATTATAGATATCTATCTTTTGTTGTGGCTGTAACATCAAGACTTTTTTTTTTAACATTCCTAAACCAGGGTTCCCACGGTCCTTGAAAACTCCTTGAATTTTATTTGCCTTACTCGGAGCCCCGGAAAAGTACTTGATTTTTCGTTGGGTCCTTGAAAAGTCCGGAAAGGTACTTGATTTTTTTTTTTGTTGGGTCCTTGAAAAGTCCCTGAAAAATTCGAAATGTACTCTGTCTTCAGAATTCCGCCACCGGAAAAAGGGTGTTGCTATGGGAACACTGTCAGTCACCATTCTTTTCTCTAGTTTGGAGGAAGGGGTCTGAAAAAAGGGTGTTGCTATGGTAACGCTGTCAATCACCAATCTTTCCTCTCTGTGTAGTTTGGATTGAGGGGTGGGGCTGGCAGAAAAGGGTAGGGTTTCGCTATGACCCTGGGATTCCTTGAGATCCGGAAAAAGCAGGGTAATTT
This sequence comes from Araneus ventricosus, assembly GCA_013235015.1. NCBI lineage: Eukaryota > Metazoa > Arthropoda > Arachnida > Araneae > Araneidae > Araneus > Araneus ventricosus. The sequence continues at coordinate 8,322 of BGPR01015954.1, forward strand.
ATTCTAAAACTGGATTTTTTTTTTTAATTTTGATAATTCTTATCAGACGAGATAATATTCGCTTCTCTTTTATCGTAAGTAGAATAAAACATCGATGACTACCAATGAAAATCGGTCATTTTTCAGAAACGGAAGTCATCCGCGTTTCTGCGCATGCGCCAGGCAGTGGGATGTTTACATTTAAATTTCCGTGGATCCGAAATTTAGTCTATGAACAGAATCGCGTTCCCTTTATTAGTTAAATTAGATTCTCAGTTGATAGATATTATTTGTACTTAAATGTGGAAGATGCACAGGAATTTGGCTTCGTGCCAAAGAGATTAAGACAAGTTGCGAGATCATAAATTTTCCTTCATCTGTCTATACAAAAAAAAAAAATACAAATTAGCATCCACACTGGATACTGTTTGCTTCTTTTATTTAATATCAAATAGGTGTTATAACCAGAATTAATTCATTTTTCCATTTCAAGGAAATCTTTTTGGTGAATTATTGCAATACCTGACGTTATTATTAATATTTTATGTCAGCATTTTTTTAAAAATATTGTGTAATCTTTTTTTGTGTTATGGATAAGGATCATTTTGATAAATTATGGGATCTTCAAATTGGAGGGAAATTATCTATTATAGAAAAGAGTTTTTTTTTTTTTTCTTCTTATGTATGCATGCATGTTCGGTTTTTGTTCTTTGTGCACTCCCAAACGGTTTGATTAAAAAGTGATGGATTAGTGCAAGAAGTACATTTTTTTAAAAAAATTGAATTAGATTTTTATTTGTTTAATTTTAAGTAGTCAATTCCGGAGTTTTTTTGCGAATTTTCTTATTCCCCCCATTATTATTTTTACACACATGAGAAGAAAAGTTATGCTTCTGGTATTTTAATTTACTATTTCTTATATTTTTCTCTTTTTTTTGTCTTTTGATGTTTTGTTTCTCTTTGAGCCGATTTTTATTCTTTTTGAACCGTATTGAAAAAAATTGGTTGGAATCAAAAGTTTAATTTTTTTTTCTATAATGAAGAAATATTATGCTTCCGTGTTTTAATATACAGGGCTGCCACTTTTCCGCCGAACGGCGGATTTCCGCTTTTTTTGTTTTTTTATAAATCCGCGATTTCCGCGGAAATCGCGGTTTGAAAAATTCCGTGTTTTTTTTTTAAATCAATCCTCGATTTCCGCGGATATTTCTTTTTCTTCAATCTTTGTGGGTGATACTGCAAAGCAACTTATAAAGTTGGCTCCGAAATTTCAATTGATTGTGATAAAAATTTTTAAGATATGTGTATTTTAGGCATACATTGGGTGTGCTAAGTGGCTTGTGGAAAAAATGCCTTTTGCCAATCCTTTTTTAAAGGCAGTATCTTCACTGGATCCATGCAATAGAAAGACTTCTGTTGCATTAGAATTGATGAAAGAACTGCCACTCTATGCTTCAAATGTTGTTCAAGATTCAGAAAAAGAAGAACATATGATTTGGAAATACATAATTTTCAAAATGATCATTTTAGTGATATTGTAGAAGAATCTGTTGATTTATGGTGGAGAGATGTGGAGAATACCTCAAAATATCCACTACTTTCAAGGATGGCATTTGCTTTGCTAACCTGCTTTCATGAACCCAAAGTGGAAAGTAGCTTTAGCATAATGAATAATGTGATTACACCTGGAAGCAATAGATTAAATTTTTCGACATTTAGTGCTATGCAGTGCATTAAGTATGAGCTGTGCTCACACAAAAAAAAATCGGCAGTTTGTATGTTTTCCAAACATGGCTTTCTCAAAGAAAAAGTTGATCCGAAACTGGCGAAAAATGTAAGAAATTCACGGAATGTTTACTTTGATAAACTTAAACTAAATAAATCATTAAGAGAAAAGAGAATAAAATAATTAAATAAAGAAAAAGCTCTGACAAAAAAAGATGTCTGCAGATGCAACTAAAAGGCAAAGGATAAATCAGAAGAAAAAATTAACACATGGTTTAAAGAGACTGCATGAACCAAATTTTAATGATGGCGAAAATGTAAATGAATCCAAAAGAAGAAAAGTTGAGGATAAAAGTAAAAGTGAAGCTGTCAAAAACTTTCATTCTGAACTTAATTCTAAAAGAAATGTTAAAATTAAAAAAAAAATAATATCCTAACTATCAAAGAGATGTTTCTGCGTGCAAATATTAAAAATAAAAAATGACAATGTTTTATTTTTATAGATTTTCTGCATCTGAGTGTAAAAATACAGCATTGTAATAAAATTAATAATATTGTTAGTATTTTTCAAAATTTTTAATTTGTGTGAAGAATGCAGTAATTTAACTTTTTAGTAACTTAAACATTTTAAATTCTGTCCTAGTGTTGGACATTTTTTAATTGTAAAAATATGTTATTTGGATTAGATTTCTGTTTCTAATATTCATGCACAGCTTTATTGGGTAAAAATATTAATTAAAAATGAAATTTAAAATATATATATATTTGTATGTTGTATGTGTGAGTAAGCCTCATTTTTATGCAGTCAGCTTATTTTTTAAAAAGCTTTTAATTTTATAACATTGATTTCAATTATAACAAAATTTCCTTTTTATTATATATTATATTAATTTATGAAATTCATGCATAAATGTTATGAAAAATGGAAATTTTACTTCACAAATTCTTTTACTCGCGTGCGATTCCCACACTTTAACTTTTTAAAATTCATGCACGATTTCCTCATTTTTGCTTTTTTTAATTCGCGCGTGATTTCCTCTTTTTTGCTTTTTTGTGAGTGGCATCCCTGAATATATAAACATTGGAAAAAATCGCTATCTTGCCTTTTTCATATTTTTTTTGTCCTTTATTTATTTATTTATGTTATTATTTATTTTTTTTTTTTTGCAGTGGATATTTTTATTAAGATTTTACTTTGTTTAAGTTTATACTTAACTTTTACTTACTTTAAGTTTATATTTTTAATCAGCAACGCAGGGCTCTTGTTACAAAGCAGAAGGTTTGTATCTTTTTTTAAGGACCAATGGTAATGGTTTTTTCTGTCTTCGTTGATGTCATAGAGGCGCCTTTGAAGAAACGGATTCTAAAATGGAAGGGGCCGGTTCCATATTGCCGAAGATCGACATCCAAACTTTTTTGAGCGACTCTTGCACATTTTCAACAAACTTTCGGTCTTTTTCTGTCATTTTGAGTTGTTTCTATGAGGGCTACTATTATGAGTCACACAGGAAAAGGGAGGCGTTCCCCTTTGAAAATTCTGCAGCATGTTTTCCAAACAGAAAAATTACGGAAGTGTGAAAAGTATATTAAGTAATGAGTAATAATTTAATTAAGATAACTAATAAGTTTAAAAATTAATTTTAGGCTATAGATTTCTTGAGTGTCAGTTATTTTCAAAAAGTTTTTGTTCCTGTTTGGAAAAAATCCTACAGGCACCTATAGTAATCAATTTTTACTTATATTAGTTCTTATTAATAAAACTTTTTTTCTTTTTCAACGTTCATAGAGGATTAATATAAGTGGTTTGATTACTAAAATTGAACATAAAAGAGCAAGGGATGCCAGGTTATGCGGGTTTTTTTTTACTCTTTATTATGGCAAATAGTCGGGTAAATTTTTGTACTCCATTCACACAAACTGGCTATTCAGTTAGTAGATAAATAAATATATGGCAAAAATTTTAAAGGGCCATCATAATTGTGAGTCTTACATCACACTGAACTGCATTGCATTGGTTTCTGCACTGCAGAAGTCTGCAGACAAACTAGCTGAAAAAGCTGAGAAAAGTAGAGATTTTCAATCTATTGCAGAATCGAATAGTTTTAATAAAACAGCCAAAGAAAGGGCCAATGAAGTCAAAATGATCAATGAAAAAATTGAGGCTTTAACAGAGCAACTGAAAATGTAAATTTAAAGTATTTTGAAGTTTATTTATTTAAAGGTTTGTTGATTTGTACCTGTCTCTTGCTTTTTTTTTTTTTTCACTCTTCATTCCCAAGCAATGGTCAAAAGTAAGAATAGAGGTTCTTGTGGGGCTAATAATTTTGTAATGAATTTTGTTTCAGCTAATGTGTTTGTGAAGTGAGCTACTAAGTAATGCTTAGTAGTAGTAGTTTGTGTAAAATTAGCATCTAGTAGTAGTACACTATAGCTAATAGTAAGGGTGCTTGAATTGTGATCTCAAAACTCACTTTTCACTGTAGATTTTGGTTTACTAACTGCAAGGTGAGCAAAACGTGCCCTTGATACTCTTCACTTAAGCATCTAAAATTCATAAATAAGAAAGTGATGATGCCTTTGAACGTCAAAGTCGAAAATATTTTATTTAAATTTGTCCTTTGAATTTTTGTGTCGTAAAATATGTAATTTTATGGTCCTTGATTTTTTTAAAAAGATCCTTGAAAAGTCCTTGAATTTTTTTTCTTCAATAAGAGTGGGAACCCTGTAAACAATATGGCTCTTAGTCAGATAACTTACCATTCCTTTTACACATATTAAATTTTCTTCTTTGAACAACAAAATTTCTCAAAAAAATGTAGTATTTTAATCATAAGTAGAGCATTATATTTGAATAACTGATAATTTGTAAGAAATGTATTTTTTTCCGTCTTATCTTGATCATGTTCCAACAAAGTTATGGGATATATCATTATTCTTTAGAATTGAGTATTTTTCTTTTTTTATACTTCTCAGTTAAATATGCATGAAATCTCAGAGTTAGATATGCATGATTGATATTTCTATGCTATGTATTCATAACATGATTGTTGTTGATATTGAACGATCAAGAAAAAGCATTTTTGTAATTTGAATGAAACCTTTTATGGAAAACTTTCCACCATCCTAAAATGTGTATGCGATAAATGAATCTCTTCTGTCATTAAAAATAATTTACATGAATCAAATTTAGACCTTCTATAAGTACGAGACTTAAAATTCCATTAAAAAACCTTTTATCCTTATATTTATTATTTTATAAATATATATTGTATTAACTCAAAATAACATATTTTAAAAAGTGTGAGCTTTTACCCCTTTGAGGGTTTAAATTTGATTAGTGAGAAATGATGACAATGCAGTGTAATTCCAGTGAAAGAAAAAATTTAAATATATATATATATAATCCTAACCTGTCAGTGTTAAATTATACTATTGCATTAGTAAATATAAATGAAAATATTTACTTAGTCTCTTTAACTATGGAAAAGATAAAGAGGCTTTTTTTTTTAAATACATGCAAAAATTTTGTTAGTTTTTATCATTGTAAATACATCTTTATCTAAGAATCTAAATCAATAATCCAATATCAATAATCAGGTGAAATATATTCACTATCTTTAAAAATTTCTATAAGCATAATGTAAGCATGCATTTTGCAAAAATTGTAATATTTATATCTGAATTTTAGTTGAGATATCGAGCAAAAGAATGCATGGAAGTTTTGGATCTCTTTGAAGACTTAAATAAAGGACGATATGTTGTGAATGTTTTGGATTCTAACATTGATTCTGGCATGTTCTATAACCAACTAGATTTAAAGAATGTGTTTTTTATCGGGCATTCTTTTGGTGGTTCAACTGGTATATTGTGCCTTGCAACAGAACTGAGATTCAAGTAAGATTAATTATGATTTTTTTTTATTTGTTATTCAGCATTTTTACATTCTATTTAGAAAGTACTCTACAAGTTTTTATACATTTTCACATTTGTGAAAAGATCGTAAATTATCTTGGTAGTAGCATTCCTAACTCTCTGTTTTGTAAATTTTAATTTTCACATATACCATTGTTTCAATGTCCACTTTTTATTGCATCATTAAACTTTCTCAGTGTAAAAAGTACAAGATAATATCTTTCTCTGCATATAATTTTAAAAATTTCTTTTATTTTTCAGTTTTGGTTAGTTCATATGTAATCATTAATTGATATTTATATTGATGAGATAGTTTGTCTCTATATGTTTAAAACTGTTCTTTAAATGTGTGTAATTTTAAATTGCTGCTACAATTTAATTTGAAATGCTGATGAATGTTTGTAGCAATTGATAATATTATTCTGTAAATATCATTCAATAATTTAACCCTCCTTGCAACAGAAACAGTTTTCTCTGTTTTTCATGTTCAGTTCAAAAGCAGATATTTCTTATTTATATGTATCTTTTCTTAAGCATCCATGGATAAAGAATTCTTAAGATTTCCGAGATTTCATTAAATGCAAAAAAGTTCAGTTCATTCACTTTAAAAGCTAAGTTATCTAACCTGAAAGCTATAAGAATAAAATAAGTGGTCATTTAGAGGGTTAAGAATCATGTAATAAAAATATTGGTATGATGAGGAAACTTCAGTTTCATGAAAGAGCAAGATTTGTCTCGTTTCTGAAAAGTTGAAGCTCATAGTAAATAATAAAATGGTTGATCTTAAGAGATTTATTCCACCTTAAAAGTTGTGTCTATTTATATGAAAGCCTTTCTAACTAAAAACTTCTTGATATACCTCTTTTTTATGAGATTTTCCCTAAAGTTTGCAATGCATTGTGTGTGTGTCTTTATTTCTTCCCCTCTAATATTGAAGATTAATAAGTCATATACCATGAGGAAAACGTTTTAAAATAATTAATTTTGTTGGTTAAATATTTATTTGTTGATAAAGCAAGCAATTTACCTGAAGGCAATTGCAAGCTAATACTCTAACCTATTTTTTAAATTCAGAAGTTTATTTAATAAATTTCTTCCTTTATCTATTTTGTCTGCAATACTGTATGAATGCTTAAAAAAAATTATGCTGATTTAATAAATAAAAATTGGTATTTTTATTGTTATTTTTACCCTTTATTTCTAGAGCTGGCATATTCTTAGATCCATGGATGCTTCCATTTTTTGAAGATCAAAGTTGTTTCTCAATGATTTCTGAACCTTTCCTATGCCTACTTGTTAAAAGTTTTCAAACAAAGAAGTCTTTGTCAATCTTGAAAAACCTTCAAGAAATGCACAATCAATCGCAGTTTTATTTCATAAAGTAAGTTTCCTTTTAAAATGTGTAATACATATGTTTTCTTGCATGTAATATATGCATGTGTGTATATGTACACACTCTGACCAACTTGCAACTATTTTTAAGTGTATTATATCTATGTTGTGTTGGATATTCCATACATTGTTGAAGAAACAAACTTTTTGTAGTATATCTTACTATGATTAAGTTTAGTGGTTCCTTTCCCAAGTGGAAGAGTATATTTTATGAAAACAAATTTAGTTGAATAATTGCAAAACTAGTAAAATTTTAGATGATATCTCTTGTACATTTAATCTAAATAATGTTTCAATTATTTTTTAATCAAGTTTTGTGGTGAAAACTTGAAGTGAAGAAAAAAAATAGCATATTGCTAACTGAAATCTAGCTAACAGTTTAAAATAAAACTGCAAAAAATAATTTTTTTTTAAACTGCAATAAAATTTATTTTTAAAAAGGCTTCATGAAATATACTGTGATAGTTAAATTTTAATGTGTGGAAATTTTTATTGAACAGAAATCTCATCAAGTAAGCAATGTCTGATGTATTTATTACTTGCACAAGATAAGTAGTTTAAAGTGGGAATTCATAGACTAGATTCACTCACAAAAATCCTTTCTTGTAAAATAAAGTTTTACAAATTTAATACTGTTTTACGCGATACCAGTTTGAGTCATACCCTAGTTCGAGGTTTTTAAAAGTTTTTTTCTCATTTTAAGTGTGTCTCTTAATTAAAAATTTTAATTAATCTCTTAACTAAAATTCTTTCATTTTATATAGGGATGCCAACCACAGAGATCTATGTGACACTCCTTTTGTTAATAAATGTTCATTATCCCTCTCATCCAAAGTCGGATTTCGAATTGAGAGATTTGCTGCTCTTGATTTAACTTCTGACCTCATTTTTCAGTGCTTAGGACATCATCTTGGTATGTTTAAACACTCTATTATTTTCGTATAAAGTTTCTGGAAAATCATATATGATAATAGAAGAATATTTTTTGTAATATGTTAACGTTTATAAATAATAAGGTGTTGTGTATTCTTATTTGGTTTTGAGTGATGCTTAAACGTGCTATAAAAAACAAGCATTTCTTATATTACAATTAACCTGATTCAGAACCTGTAATTTATGTATTCCTGTAATTATTTTATTTCATCATTTATGCATGTATTTTTCAATTTTCTGTTTCATAGAGAAATTCTAGTTTCCACTATCACAATCCAGTGTCTTACTTAGCATTGTACTCACTGAGTTTAATTTATCAACTTGCAATACTTTTAAATGTATACTTCCTCCAAACCTCAGTTCTTTTCAATATTTTAACTCTTAATGTCTTTTGAAAGAGTTACTTTCATTTCTGTCATGTTGAACAAAAAAACTGTAAAATAGGTGAGTTTGTAATGCAGTTATTTTTTGTCACTCGGAGTAGCGATCAATTATGACAGTATATACAATATGATGCTCTACATGGCTAACTGTATTTTAAAAAAGACAGTTCTGGAGGAAGGAGGGGTGCTTTTGTTGAATCTTTGGTTATCAAATGTCTATTTTCCATTTTTTAGGCATTACTCTTGCAATATTATAGGAATTGTTAAACTATAAAACAAATAGCCTTTTTTCTGGTACTGTCTTTTTTTTCTGAAAATGCAATTATTTTTGTCAATTAGATTACAGGGTGGTTGTTTTTTTTTCACAAAATCTGTTTGAAAGTTATAACTTCACTCTTATATAGCAAAGCTTTCCAAGAATTAGTACAGATTCATCACACTTTCTTTGTAATAACGATCTTTTTGTAAGTTCTTAGTTTACTTTTAACACAACAAAGTATTGTTTACCATGAACATGCGTTAACAGTAGAAAATGTGCTCTAAAATTAAGCTTTTTTCAAGCTAAACTACAGAACCTGAGAACCACAAATGGCAGACTCCTAAAAATATTCTACTTACTTATTTGGAAAAAAGAAATGATAGAATAGTAAAAAAAAAAGTAGGGGAGGGAAGTGCGTGTACTTTCAGAAATGTTGAACACAATTGCTATTGTTTTTTATTTTATTTGTTCTTTATATTCTGTTTACATTTACAGGATTTGTGCGGGCTGATATTACAGTAAATTCATTGATTTAACCTTTTCAAATCAACAACTAATATAGACAAAATTATTGTTAGAATTTATTAAAAAGTTTTGGCAGAAAACTCCATTCTTGAATCCACTAAGTGTACCTAAGTACTCCATTCTTGAATCCACAAATGCCAGTATTTTAAGATAAGTTGGAAATCAAAGTGTGAAATTTTTTTGAAGTTTTGATATATATCCAAAGAAGAATGAAAATTTTGCTTCAAATAGCTTTGTTGACAGCATGTTGTAAAGAATAATCATGAATATCACGCAATATAAATAGCTCTAAATACCTTCAAATTGAAGTAATTATGAGCCAAATTTTAATTTATTACTGATATTGTAGAGTAGCAAACGTTTATTTCATGAAACTCTGAAATATAGGTTAACCGAATTTTGAATTCTAGGAAATGAAACATACTTTTTGTTTAGATATATAGAGTTCTGGTACATATTAATACCTCATAATTGTTTTTTTTATCTGCTTTCATTTACAGATGGTCAGGAAGATTATTATTGTAAAAGATTTAATTATTGATGAAATTATCTGTCTATGAAATATGATGTTGATATTTTTTTTCTGCTTTTAAGAGGAAATTAAACATTTCCATAAGGTACATAAAGTGATGTTTCTATATAAAGCTCTTTCTAACATGAGAATTATATGAAGATCTTTATTAATTGTCATTGATGATGATAGATATTCTGTGGAAAATAAGCTATGTTTTAATAAACATTTTAGTAGTTGATAAGATAACAGGGTTCGTACCCTCCTTGAAAACGATTTTCATTTTCAAGCACTATAGAAACTCCTTGAATTTGGGTTTTACTCCCTATAAATTCCTTGATTTTCAATTTTTAACATTTCTTTTATTAAATGTGTACTATGTTTCACTGATAAAAAGGATTCTAAATCGCCGCCATATCAATTACCTAGTATTTTGCGTTGCTCTTTCCACGATTTGATGTTTATCTCCTAGCAGTATCCAAAATTTAATAATTGGTTTTAAGTGCCAGTCAGTAATAACTAAAACAATAGGATGTTGCAAATTGAGAATGTTATTTCTCTTGGATTATTTCGAAAAATTAACTGTATTTCTTTAAATTGTTATGTATGGTTTGTTGTAAAGGACATATATTGTTATGGTGGAGTTGAAGGAAAATAGATACTATTAATCAATTTTATCTAAATTAGTTTTAATAATAAAGAAATTTTGTTAATTTTATTTTCTTCATTTACTATTTTAGAAGCATTCAAAATGCCAAAAAAAAATAGTTTATAATATCTAAATGCATGTCTCTCTTTGCACCTCTATATCTTAAATACGGGATCACTGTGCACTACATAATGTGTCTAAGCTGCACCACTTTACTTTAATATAAATAGATTTAACATGGCATTCTTGGATAAATCAGCTTAATAAAAACTTATAAAAGAAATAAATATAACAACATTTATTTGAGTTATTAGCAATGTTTTAAATACTCTAATATAATTTTTGTGCACTTTAAAAGGTAACCTTTTTCATGCATAAATATTGACTCCTTGAAAATTTTGAAAACTCCTTAAATACTCCTTGATTTTTAATTTAAAAGATCAGTAAGAACCCTGTATAGTTGAATCAGCTCAGCTGTGCGAAAAATGTATGTATTTTAAAATTGTATTGTAATTCTATTGTGCTACTTTTTCTCTTTTTTTCCATCTTCTGTTATTATTAATAATTATACTTTTTATTTTAAATGAATTATATAATTTAAACGTATCAGATATAACCACTGTTTGTAAATGTCATTTTGTCATATCTTGTTTTCAGGGAAATCCTTTCGCAGTGGTAGCAGTAAGATAGAATCACTGAAGAAAAAGTTTCTGAGATCAGAGGAATATTTCTCCAAACTCATTGCATAAAATATTGTATTAAAAAGAACATTTCATATCATCAAACTTATTTAATTAGAAATTTTGATTTTGTTGAGTTTTTAGTTGAGCTTCATTGTGCCAAAGATTTTTTTTTTTTTGTATGTTATAATCATTGTTAGCTAGTGAGATGTTTATATTACTGATTAAAGTGTTTTTATGATCTTATAGTTCATTCATTTATTGTTATTAATATTACAGAGTTTGTACTTTTTTTTAAATAACTTTGACATAATATAAATCAGGATTTTAAGTAAAATTTTTGCTCTTCAACTGTTTTATTTGATTGCTGTAATTCTAAACTAGCATTCAACATTTTAATTTCCATCATAATAATACCATTTCTAAAATAAATGTGCATTGAACCATCACCATCCGAACCAGGGCTGTGACGAATAACCAAATTGACAGATATCAGAAATCTCTTAATACATATGCACAGTAATATGATTTCACTGCTTTCTTGGAATGAAAATAAAATCATTCAATAAAAGTGAATAATATGTGCAAATTGTATTTAATTTTACAAAATGATCAATATAAACTTCAATATAAGAGAAGTAGTAATGTACTGAAATGTATTGTAATGCTATAAACATACGTTATTTTAAAACAATCTGCAATTCCTTCTGTGTCTTTGAAGTGTTTTAGACGATGACTGATAACAGAAACTGGCAGTTAAACGAATGACGATTAATCGAAGTTTTATAATAGTTAATTTTTCCTTCTGCCGCAGCTTTCCAAATTTCTTTCACAGTTTTAAGGTCTACAACTGTTCATTGATCTTTTCATTATCCCAAATGCAGAGAAGTCCAAGGTTGATACATCTGGTAATTTAGAAGTTTCTCAGTTTCTTGTTTCATTTTTTCTAAGAATTAAGATGCGTGATTGCTTTCTTTGTCTCGGAAAAAGTTCTGCTTGATGAGTGTGTAGGTAAATAGATGATTTCTTCTTTACATATTGGTAATAAAGTATTATTTTGATAATATGAGAAATTGCTTTTTACATTTCTCCATCTCTCCTAATTTTTAATAATAAACATTTATTAAAAATTAGGGGAGATGGATAATCAATCCCTTACTTAAAGTTTCTTCAGATTCTTTGAGCCAAATTGTCTCCTTTATGTTAATAAATATATCTTTTTTTTATTGCAATCATTTAGATATATACAAGTTTTATTGAATGCTGCAACAATTTTCTGTTTTTCAGCAGATAAATGCTTCTCGTACAGAATTCTTCATCAAGGTCTACATTTGACCACATGGCTAAGAGAAAAGGCAATGAAAACTTTCTTTTTTAAAAAAAAGATTCAAATCACTCTATTATTTTATTTATAATTGAAACTATCAGTTTAATGACTTTGCAAAATTTCTTAAGAGTTGGTGGATTTTATTTTAAATATTTGCAGAAGCTCACTTCTTTTTTCAGATAACATTTTTGGGATTCTTTTTCTGGTAAATTGTTAGTTTTTATGTGATTTTCCTTTATAATCAACAATCCTATTTATTCTGCTTTTAAATATACTGATCCCATGACTTTTTTAGGATTCTTGAATAAAAGAATGGGAATATTTCTCTCTCTGAAAACAATAAATCATAGCCTTCTTTCCATTGTCCAATATGAAAAAAAAAAATAAAATCTTTGTACATTGGTTATCAACAATGAACGAAAAACTCTGGATAAAATATTTGTAATAACAATCTATTAAAATGAGAGAAAAAATTGTACAGCAACTAAATTAGTATCATAGAAAATATAATTTTTTTTTTTAAATTTTCAGATAGTATAAAAATAATTTTTGTTCTATTAAATGTTTTGAAGTTATCAAGGTAAACCACCAAAATGTTGCTTAATTTCTAATTAATACAAATTTTTATTAAAATTTCAAACAATGCACAATTCACATTCCAAACCCTCCAAAGTTATGTTTATGCCAAATTTCGTAGTTCTTGCTCTAGCCATCTGTAAGTAGAGTGCCAATACACAGGCATGCATTGTGAATTGCTATCAAGGAATCTACCCAATTCCTTAAGCTTCAAAATTATACAAAGTATATCATCTTTATATATAAAAGGCAAATACCATGACTCATTCACTCACTCATCATGAAATCTCCCAAAACGCTGGGACTTGAAATTTGGCAGGAGGTTGCTTCTTGGGGAGTCGGTGCTCACTAAGAAGGGATTTTTCAAAATTTTAATTAGAATTTAAATTATTTAAAAATTAATTTAAATTTTAATGTTTTTTCCAGAATAACTTCGGATCCTATTATCACAAAAAAACCATTTTTACATCATCTTAAACATAAAAAAATTAGCTTTTCAATGACACCATTCTTATTTACATGCGACATTTTGTTCAATTTTAATTAATGTTTTAAAACATGAACTGTAACAATGTTTTTATTGTTGTAAATAAAATTCCAACCATCTCATTGTTTCAGCAAGTCTTTTATTCATGTACTTTTGCAATAGTTACGGTTGTGATAGTATAAATTGTTTTCTTGGGAAATTAACTCCAAAGCAGGATTTTCACTTTAGTATTCATTGCATTTCTGAAATATTTTATCGCACCAGCTTCAAAGTAATATTTTTATAAAGCGTGGCAACAGATATTTGATTTCAGGTTTGTTTGTTTTTATTGAGTGCGAGGTAGACTGAAATGATTTTCGCCCTTTCTTCAAACGTTTAATCTCATGTTTTCCTGCTATTTTAAAATTATTTGGCATGAAAACGCTTTCAAATTTTTGTATATTGCAATATGGGTAGTTTTTTACTAAAATTTTGGTTAGACTTGCAACCAAACTTGAATTTCCTCGAGTGATAACTCAACAAATTTGATATTAGAAACTAGAAATTACAGCCTGAAACTAAGAATTACAAAAAGGTAATAGTGTTCGGGAAAACTAACTAATTTTTGAATTTTATTGTCTAACTCCTATACTTCCGGGTCTTTTACATGTCTATGAATTTTTTGCCGCCTCACTTTTTGTACCCAGTTGTTCACACGAGCCTCCAGCATGTTCGATTTTCTCGACCATATTCAGCGTTAATCATTCTACCGATGAGTGATGGATAAATTAATTGAGAGTTATTTGAATCTCAGTTTGTAAGTTTCGTTAGCTGCGATGCATCATACAGAATTGTATCACTGGCATTTTAAAATTTGCGTCTTTAAATATTTTACCATCTGTCAAATATAATAAAATATTCGGTTTTTTTTTTTTTTTTTTTTTTTTGTTGTTCATCTTTCCTGAGTTATCCCAGCTCAAACTGCGACAGGTAATGCTATAAATAATATAAAACACAAAAATAAAAACTAATTTAAATGGGCGAACCAGCTGGTCGCCAAAGGTAGCTAGTTATCTAATAAAAGAAACATCGCGACAAGGTTCAAAACAACAAAACTGAACTTTATTCTTGCACACCTTCTAAACTACAAAATCTGTTGCCATTCTCGAAAAGATAAAATCATTAAAAGTTATCATTAAACAAGCTCTAGTGCGTCTGCTTATATTTATTCATAGCTTTAAAAGGATGCGATTCACTGCATACGCATATTTTCTCCTTTATTAGTAGTAGAGATTTCATTTAAATATGTAGCAATTCATTTTTGAAGAATATAAGCTATTAATACAATCTTTGACACACCTTTTATTATTAGATTATTATTGCATTATTAGATTACTTATGAAAATGCATAAGATTAACACCTATAAAGAAAGTTCCCATCGAATATCTTCAAATCATCCTTAAATATGTGCTAAATTTCTTCCTTTGCACTTGTCCATGAAAAGTCTTCAATGGTTTCATAAAATTCGGTAAATTTTGTTAATTCTGCTTCAATACAAAGAACTGAGAATGTATTCAGCTTATTTTGCTGCATGGTTGATCTTAAATAATACAGTTGGACTTCTATTTAACGAAATCGCTAAATCCCGTTAAAAATTTCGTTATATGGAAAATTCATTAAATAGAGATTCACCTTTTAAAATACTTTAAACTACACAAAACAGATTTTAAATTCATAAACACTAAATATTACAGGCATGAAAGACTTCCGCTTTTAAGCGGAAATCCGCTTTTTTGAATGTCTTTCAGGCTATTTCTGAGATCGATGCAAAACCGTCGAGAAATCGTGAGCGAAAAATGTGGGGGGTGGGGTGAAAGCAATGCCTGAATCCGAAACGAACGCCATTTTTTCTCCGTCACAAAGTAAACAGAGTTGCATTCTCTGGGGTTTACGTGCCGTATCTATCACCTCAAGTGATTGGCACACAGCGTGATGGAGGAAGGCGGAACTTCTCCTGTATAGCCGAATGACGACCGCTCTACGAGTAGGTCACGCCTTGCTGTTGAAATCGCATGTCAGTGAGCTGCTATCGCCGATGTTGAGTCACGGGTTGAATGCTAATTATGCAAAGAACTTCTACTACTATTATCATTTGTCTTGTGTTTGACGGATCGACCGTGTGATGCTGTATATTTAGTGTTACGTTCGTCAATTGTGAAGATCAGCGTTTGTGAGTGTGACCGAGAACCAAAATGGAGATTAACTTAAACGATGAACATAAAGTTCGTTCCGTAGATGCGAACGAAAAAAAATAAATTTAAATTCGAGTGGTTGAATAAATCTATGAAAATTAAAACTGCCGGCGAAAGGTAACGATACGAACTAGGAAGAGATAGCAGTAAAAGTAGGAGATTCGATCAAGAAGATCGAAATAAGTGGAATTGTAAATTGCCAGCTTTGCTCTAATACTAATACATTTATTACCAAGCATTCTAAGCTTGAGAGATTATTTCATATTTATGTCCTTAATTTAATGCTTTTTAAAGAAAGTATTGCAATTATTAAACAATCTTTAAGTTGCTGAACTCAAACATTACTCAAAATAAGTTAGTATACATGCATGAAGATTGTATGTAGGAATTTTTAACAACAGATCATAAACCTAAAATTATTAACTTACGTGAGATGAAGAAATCATTTCCTATATTTTAAATACAGAATATAACAGCTGTTCTAGAATAGATTCAGATGTTGAAGCAGCACCAAAAAAATTTCAGTATCTAAAGGAATTTATTAATTGCACAATATTTCAAAATTTTCAAAACATAAAATTGTATAATATGTCAAGTTCTTTTGATTATTTTCAGAGTTCAACAAATAGAGAACAATTTTAACTGTAGTGTTAATGTACTTGTTGCTAATTTATTGAAATATTAATTTCTGTGAAAATTAAATATAATTAAATTGTATATCTTTGTGAGGCAAAATCATTTGTATTTTAAATTGTAATCTAATGACTTGTTACAAGCATAATAGGCCATGTTTACTAAGGTAATTTTAGAGATATGCAAAATGATCTGTATTATACAAAAATGTATAAACCACACAACCTCTGGTTCCAAGTTATGCGTTACAAAGATCTTCTACTGCATATGATAATATATATTCTTAGGCACTTTTGTCATTTTTTTTTCAAAGTAAACTGCTTCATTTTTAAAAAGTATGCAATTTTTTTATGATACTATCTGTTGTTGTTCAACTTTGAGAAAATAGAAGGAACTCTGAACTTCTTGTATAGTATTTAAAAATCAAAATTCTGTTCAAATAGAGAAAAAATAGTAAGTAAAATTTTATATATGCTACTTTTAATTGCTTTTTCTATATGTATTTTAAGTAGTAACATCTTGTGCCTTTGCGTCTGTATATATATCGATTTTGTGGTAAATTTTGTATTCGCGTAGAGTTCAGCTTTTTTGAACAGCTTGCACTTTCATGCCTGATATTACTAAAAAAGTAATTAATCACACCTTTATTTTGTAAATTATTATCTGTTTGTTTTATATATCTTACCCATCAACAAGAAATCTACAAGGAAAACAAGAATAAAACAAAACATCGTTCGGAATACACTGTACTTTCCATTTTAAAAAATAATTTTATATTAAAATTAATGAATTTTAATTACATTATTGCATTTATTATAACAAGTAATTTTAAGCATACATTACAACATCCGTCCTTAAATTTAATTATTGATAAAGTCTGTTAATTTTGTCTGAGTTTTTTGTTTGAAAAAGTGTTTTCTCTCATAATACGTCTCGCATATTTGCTATGCACCAAAAACCCCTTCAGGCGTATTTTCTTCAAACTGTAATCCGCTTCGGATTAGCATTTCATCATACGAACTTCACAATTTGTTGATTTCTGCATCATGATCATTTCCATCTTCATCATCTTCGTTTTCATCGCGATTCACTGCTATATCGTTTTATTTTCACAATGTCCAAAATATCCAATTCGGTTAGTGTTTCCGGTTTCAGCTTCAGAATCAAGTGAGGAAAATCATCAATCAGTATTACATCATCATTAATTTCAACTGCTTTTCCCTTAGCTGTATCCACATTTTTTTACGTTTCTCTAAAGGGGAACATCGTCTTGGAATCACTCCGTACTTGCCGAATTCTCATTTGCTGACAAAATCAGCTTGACAAAACTGTTGCGAATAACGTACGATCTAGCGACATCATAGTTCCATGCTTTGGAAATTTCGATATGCTTTGCCAATAAGTTGATCTTTGGCGTGGATTGGTTGTTCTCAAGCGCAGTGATAACTTTCGCATATTCTCTTGCGATAGTATATTTTGAATTTTTTATCACTCCTTGATCCATTTTGCTGCAGTTTTCATGTAGTGTTTCGTGGCAAGTAAAAACGCCAACATTTTTCAGTTTTGGTTGCTTTCGCTGTGGATGGGCGGGACAATTGGCAAAAACGAGGGCAATTTGCGACACTCTTGCAAATCATACGTTTGTTTGGCTTTGAACCCATTTTCACAAATTTCTGACGTCATCACGATTTTTTGTTGAAGTCATAAATGACCGCGAAAGATTTTACGCCTTTAGAGCATCTGGATTTTTGCTTCTTCCGATAAGCTAATGATTTCAATTTCTGATGTCAGTCATATTTGCTCCCTAACATGACAGTTAATCTTGTTTTTTTTTCCTTCAAAGCATTTTCCTTTTTAAAATGTTAATGTCTTTTGAGGCAAATCGTTGAAAAATAAAGCAATCTCAACCGCATTAAAGATGTTTTCTGGCTTATAGTCTTTTAAAATTTTGCGGTGTGTCGTTGCAATTTTCACTATCATTCATCATCCAACGTCCTTACTTCGCAGATAATACTTTGTCATAATTCCGTGTCTTCTCTTAAATTTTTCAAACCATCTACTGCTTCCTCGAAATTCGTCGTATCCCGAAAATGCCATCCCCGCAAATTGAAAAGCTTTCTCAATTGTAAAGCCAGAGATCGGAACATTTTATCTCGCATTGTGTGTATCCACTTCAAAACTGCCTCATCCACATTTTCTTAGACACATGTTTTAAACATTTTGAACAAAATTGGATGAATCATGTTTGTATCTTATTAAAATATTTTATTATTGTTGATAAGCTGTTGGAGAGATACCAAATTTTATAGCAATATCCTTTTTTCTTCACGCCTTTATCCACTTCATGAAGAATTAAATTTTTTTTTTTCTTTGGTCTCAAACACTTTCCTTTGACATTTCAATCCCAGCTACAAGAACAAATTACCAGCACGACTCCGATCAACAATTAGAAGCGTGAGACTAGTTTAAGGACTGGGACAGCTCCATTGAGAGGGAAATTGAAAGGACACTGGGAAATGGGGGTCGGATGAAGGTTGCACTTCTGGGGTAAATGTAAAGGCAAACAGCGATTTTACTTCTCATTGAGTTAGGCGACAGGTAAAACAGTTCAGATGCGGTGATCACCATAAAATGTGTTAAAAGAAAGAATAAGTTTGAAATGTTCAAGAAATATTTTTGAAATGAGGGAGAGAAAAAAAATGTTGGATCACAAAGAAAAGTTCATTAAATAAGAGAATACTTCACTATTTGGAGGTTATTTTACTAAGGAAATTCATAATTCGTTCTTGGTTCCAAGCAAAAGTTCTACATAAAATAGAGAGTTCGTTAAATGAGATCCGACTGCTTGACTCGGAAGAAAAAGACCATCAGCCGAATTCTTCACTGAATTATTGCAGACAAGAATTCTTAATAAGACCAAACGTTTGATTAAACTGTTTGTAGCCTTTTTCTCAAGTCACTTGCAAAGTGCTCAGTCGCAATGTTTACGATCAGTTATATAAGATTTCAGATGGACAGTTCCACTACGGCGAGTTCAGATAATCTTTACAAATGAAAAGCCATTTCTTCCCGTCTTGAAGTTCAAAAGGTAAGAGACAATCACAAGAATTTTGCGCAAATAGTTCCTTAAACTTTTTTGTCAACAACTGAAAATTCTCAACTTTTTTGCTTTCATGTTATCAGCTATCATTAGAAATATATTGTTCAAAGTTATCACTCTACTTAAACGAACTTCACCACATGTCTCATCAGATTGATATTTCCTGAGAATCGAACGCTTTTGTCGCATTTCTGTATTTTTCTTTTCGGGAATGTTTAGGCTTTCCTCACATATTTAAATTGTTCTTTGCAGTTCTATCAAAAAAAAACTTTACTAGTGGTCACAAAACTGCAGCAACTCATAAGCAGGAATGGCGTTAGTTTGCCCGACAAGGAGGCGTCCTGCTGTACAGAGGGCAGTGTAATGAAATTGGTCTCAAGAATTTTCACGAATGCTTATTTATCAACTACAGTT
Source organism: Araneus ventricosus (assembly GCA_013235015.1). NCBI lineage: Eukaryota > Metazoa > Arthropoda > Arachnida > Araneae > Araneidae > Araneus > Araneus ventricosus. Next base: position 28,039 of record BGPR01015954.1, read on the forward strand.
GAATGCCCGTACCAAAATTTTCACCGAAGGGGGGCACAATCCCCTTGGTCCCTTTCTCAACACCTGCTCGAAGGTAATAGTTTCCACACATTAGTACAGTAACCGAAGGGTTGGAAAAAAAATTGTTTTTAAAATTGAATTTTATGTTCGTGAGGGCTTTTTGATGAACATACCAAGTCCCCGGTCATGAGAGGTTGAGGCTCTTGAGCGCCGTAGTTCATCCCCTTTTTTTTGTTTTCTTGAATATCTCGAAAACTACAAATTTTAACTTACGTGCTATTTAACAATTTAAAGGGCACAAAATTCCTAAATACATACTTTTATTTTCTTCCGGAGAAAATGGGTCTCAAGGTTGCCGCCATCTTGGATTTTCTAATCATATCAAATAAATGAATTACACACCAATCTCAGGAAGATTATCTTGCCTTAAGTGGAAAAGATGAGCTTAAAGTCATTGTAAAAGTAAAATTTATCAAAATAACGAAAATCTATCAAAAACTAGAATTTATTTGAAGTAACGAAAGAAAGAAATAGACTTGACTAAAAAAGGAAAAAAAACAGGCGAAGTAATTAAAATGGACTGCATTTTTAATACAACAAGTTTTAAATTATAGAATGTATTTTATTTACAAATCTAAAGTTTGCTCGATCTTAATGAATTTTTGGCACACATGCTCTTCAAAACAGATGAAAATAATTTATCCAACTTTTTTTTAAAATTCAAAGTAAATTGAAATTTCCAGTTACTTAAAATTAATCAAAGATTTTTGGCGTTTTTGCGCAATATTTTCAAAAAATACTAATACTGGAGGAGACACGTTTTGAATTATTTATAATTCAAAATACCTTTTTAAATGATAGCAGTTTAATTACAAATTACTGAAACATTACCAGTACAAATTACTAAATACTTATCTTTGTCTCTGTTTTTAAAAAAACATCGATTTTAATAATCTCTAGACAATCCTTCTTTTTATTAATTCAATAAATCAATGATAATTTGTAAAAAACTAACTTTTTTTTTATAAAAAAAAAATTTTGAAACATTTTCCATCTTTTGCTAAATATAACACTCATAAAAGAAAACTATAACCTTTTCTTAATCTTGAAATTTTAACGTTTATAAACAAATTAATGAAAAAACAGTCAATGTTTATTTGAAAAAATAATTACTTATACATTTTATTGTTTAAAGTAAATTCTTTTTGAACTCTAATTTCATAATTTATTCTACTAGCAAAAGAAAACGTAGTTATTAGCAAAAATCATCTCTTTGACTTCAAATCATATTCTCAACTCAAAATTAATAAATCAAGAAAATAGTTTAAAATAAATCGTATACGAATCCAGATTGAAAGATGTATTAGCGAAATCTATCTTCTCCTCTCGAGTTTAACTGGCCGGACGTTAGCGCATCTGCTTCGGAACCAGTGATTGCAAGTTCTATAACGGGTTGTGTTCGTACTCTGTTTTTTTGCTATAATTTGCAATGCAAGCTTGCTGCAAGTTCGTCCCACATGGTATTCCGAGCTTGCGTTAACTTGCTGCAACCTTGTTCACACTTGCACTCTTGTCATCAAACTTGCTGCAAACTTGCAGATTTGCAGTGCAAGTTGCTGCAAACAAAATTGCTATCTGGGTTGGTGTCTGAGGGCAGATGACGGTAATGGTTTTAACACAGAACTAAAAGATCTGCTCCTGGAATCTTCCATTATCCTACAGAACAAATTTAAAAGCAGTTTTTTTACGGGCATCGACTTCAACCTCTTGATGACCTGCCATTTGATGCTTGTTTTGTATGAGGAAAAACTATGAATGACACAGTTCAAGAAAATGATAAGTAACTATAACAAGAAAATAAATGCTATATTGCTCATACTGTAGCCTTCCCAGTTCCCCAATACTTGTAATGCGTCATCTTTCGTACTTGTTTCATTACAGACGTATAAGCAGAGCTTGACTTTATATGGAATCTGACCACACATTATCAAATGCCCAGAAATATATCAATTAATGGTTAAGGGATGGACCAGATGATTTTCTTGCAACTTTATTAAATAAAAAAGAAAGAGAAAGTACGGAAGCAGAAGTATAATAATTAAATTATAGACATCATATAAATATGTTAAGCAAGCGAGGAAGCACTTCCTTTTCAGAGGACACAGAAACAGATCAGCTTATACTCTGGACAATGATACTCACCTGTATCATGGTAATTTTAGCTACAGTTCAGTTAATGGCAAAATATGATCCAATTATGGCGGCTCACGACAACTTCCAGTGCAGAGTTTCAGAATGAGCAAGACTAAAACGATTAGAAAAGCAGGAAGGGCGAAGTAAAGGCCGAGGTGGACATGCATACTTAAGAAATGAAACGACAATTGTGCATTAAATTCAAATTATGAAGAACACTGATGCAAAATAATCATACCAAAATTTTAAAATGCAAAGTATTATTCCATTCAGGTGGATTCCACCCAAGATAATACGTCATCGATCAATTTGTATCATCATCCGATATGTATTTAAAAGGCATTATCTGAACGTCTGCTTTCAGTTGTGCCAAGTAATGATGGCTGGGGACGGGAAGTTTTAAATTTTATTGTCTCAAACCTTAGAACATCATAAAATTGACCCCAGAAAGTGCTTGAACATTAAGCACAGATGGTGCTGCAAGCTACCATGGGTAATACTGGAAACTTACTCGACTAGAGATTTGCTGATGCTGGCAGATCACCATGTTCATATATGATGCTATACTTACGTAGTGAATTTGGTTTTAACTGAACACCAACAAAATGTTGTGTAGCTGTGATCTCTTAGTCCAGTTTGCTTTAAATTGCTAACTTTTCTAAGAACGTCATACAAAGGATGAGCAACATGTATAGAAGTTGTTGGGGAAAGAAATAGGAAAGGGGAAAAAAATGAAACGATTGAAGCTAATTGGTGAGACCAGGTGGTCCGGAAATTCAATGTCGCAGTAGTAATTTTCGGACGTTTTTGAAAAAACCTGCTGTCAGTACTTTTATGAAATCCTGCAGCATGTTTATCAATTATTCAAAGTTAGAAAAATTTGACGAAAACAAGCATGAAGCAAATGTTTTACTTCATAACCTTTTAAAATTTGAAACAAAATTGATAGCATTTAGCTATTGGCCATATATTTAAAACTACAGTCCATTTTCAAGCTATCTTCAGACAAACTGGCTTGGATATGTTCCTGCAGAGGTTTGATAGATTCAGCTACAACAAAGTTAAAAGAACGGGCAGAACATTTCATAATCACAGCAAGACGCTAGAACTTTGTAACGAAATATAACCGAACAAATTTCTTAAGATGAATATAGTGAAAATGAAACGACAAAATCAAACTATTATAGAGACAGCGTTGCCAGTTAAAGACAAGAAGAAAGAAAATGGCTGATGAGCACTTTAATGATGAAGGTAATTTCTCAGATCATCTAGTTGATTTTCAAGATTAGATATGTTCCAACCTTATAATGGATCGCATTGTTCAATCATTAGAAGATCGGTTGTATAGTACAAACAGTTGTTCAAAGACTTATCCTGCTTGGACCCAGTAATTTTAAGACTATCGTATAGAAGGGTCTCGAAGATGAAGCATTAGAAGGAGTATAAAGTTATTTCCACAGAGAAGCAAATATCAAATTAAATTGGAATTACTTTCTTTGCTTCAAACTTTGATGTATTGAAGTTACTGCTTAATAATGGTGAAAATTTTATAGTTCCAGTTGCCATCAACGCAAAACCACCTGGCACTTGTCCGTCATTATTATTAAAAATTTTAGCACATCAAATAGACTTTATCTTCTTGATAAAGCATATGATAGCCTTTATGAACTTTAAAGTCAGCATATACTTTATTAGTTACCCAGTACACTGTGAAGAACTTATTTTCAATCTAAGATCATAAAGAACCGATTAAAATTTCATTGTACAGGAAAACTTTACGGAATCATATGTGTTTCTGTCTATGAGAAAAGGTGGTAGATAATTTGGAGGGAAAAATTATTGACAGATTTGCGGAGACATCTAGTAGACTGAAACGCTTATTGACTTGCTCGCCGTATTGGTCGTCTAAAAGTTTTTACGTCGACTTAACACTAGATGTCGCTGATCACCAACTCGGCGAAAGCGATTTGTCTACGTATCTTGTTACCCTGCATTGCCTTTTCAGAATTGAAAAAAACGTTGTGCATGCGCTCTGACTGAATCTTGGAAAATTTCTCTGTACATAACGGTGACGATATCATCGGAGAGCGCTGCGTATTACTATGTAGTTGTAATCGTATATGAGTAATTTCGTTTACGCGTGAATAAACAAGAGGGGTGGGTGGATGAATAAGCTCCTCTTACAAACCACATTAAACGTGTTTTTCCTTATCATAAACAAAATGATAGTAGGATGCTTTTACGGCAGGTTCGACTACTTTTTTCCCGTAAAAAAAGCCATTTTTTAGGAATTATATTTATCAAAATAAAAATTTGGAAGCAAGGAGTCTGCAACTCGAACTGTAAATATACCTTTTTGAAAATTGAGTCTAAATAATTTATTTTTTTGCTAAATTTTATTTAATTTTCCGCAAGTTAACAAAATACACTGCAATTCAATTATCTATTTTTTGAATTTTACAATGGCCGTAATTATAATCTCATAAGATATAATTAAGTAAAAAATAAGTGATTTAAAACATTTTTTACATATAAATTATCATTTTCTTTCATTCAGGCAGTATGCTTGGACTTCGAAATATTTTATGTCCTTAATTTGTATGAACAATAAAATTAAAATATATATAACAAAAAGAACAATATCAAGTTTCTAATGAATTTTAACGCTGAATTGAAGTTTTCATGACACCATGCAGAAAATTTTTTTATCATGTGGTTAAATTTAATTTTTTATACGTATATTATTTACTAACATAAAGAGTCACCAATTATGCCTTGAAGAACCATGCTTTACAGAAAATACTTTAAAGAAAATTGAGTTCAAATCAATCCACATGTTGCCGGAATATAGATAAGAAAACTAGGAAGGCGGCGCACGTTTCCCTGGGCATTCTGTTAAGAAACCAAATGACAAAGCGGCAAAGTATGAAAGAAATCGTCCATCAATTTTATAAGGAAATAAAATCAAGTGCAAATCAAAATAAAATTATTTTCTATTCCTTGATGTAACAACATGTAGGTTCACATTTTTATTTTGTTTTTCAACTTTACTAAAAAAAGACAAAAACTTCAATATGTGTAACTTTCAATTTTACTTTACGTATTTTTGGGCAAAAGATTTTTTACGGCATTTTTATTTTTCAAAATAACATTTATTTTAAAAAAAAGAGACACGTCTTGTAAATAATAAGGCCTTAGTCTTTCCACTCACTTTGTCTAAATAGCGTTGTCATTCTATACAGAATGGCTGGTATATATTCACCTATGAAGTATATAATTATCATATTTCATACTTTGCCTAAAAAATGCTGACATTCCTATAAAACGCCACAGTATTCTACCGGTGCCGGCGTTCATACATTCTCCAGTATACCTATAAGAAGCGAAGAACTCGTTTTCTCCTGGTTAGCATTCATAATATATATTAAGAAACCCATTCACTTTGAATCCGTAGTATGGGGCCTGTTGCGCTAAATCGTACGTAGTAATTCAAATATCCTCTGTTGGTATAATTGGAAAGGTTTGGAGAGGGGTACCAGCTCTTGGTGTCATTCCTCGTCATCGACAAGTAGTTCAAAATTACGAGGTCCATCCAAATAACCACCATCATGTTATTGTCAAAAAAGGACGTTAATATAACTAAACTAAACTAAATTCTGGTACAGAACTAAAATATAAAATAAAATCCGGTGTAAATTTGACGCCTTTGGATCATTTGCTCGCCTCTCCACAACATTAATAAACCCATTGGATAGACAGCCTGATTACATTGATGTTCTTTTTATCTTGTTTCGGTATTTCTTGTGAAAACCAAACGATATTATCTAAATGATTTTCATTAGTTCAAAATTTGCATGCAGTAACTTTAGTTATGGATGTAAGTTCGCGAACAAAACTTTCAAATGTAATAAATTTTGAAATTCTAGAAATAATGGGTTAAATTTTTTTCTTCCTTTGATGTACTGTGTACTACTCCAAAGGTTAAAGCATAAATGAAATTTCAAGCCTGTAGACAATTAAAAGTTATCCAGCGGCATCGGACAATACCAGATATTTAAGCTAAAAAAGAAAAATCGTTCAAACTTTAAAATGTTGTCAAAGAGGGCAGCAAAATAATATTAGAAGCCTTTTAAATGGTGAAAAAAAAGTTAAAACAAAATTACTTGAAAAACAAAATTCCTGCACCGAGCTTCATTTTGGAAAGGACGATTTCATAAATTTTTTTTTTTTTTTTTTGGAAAAACTAAAAAATAGTGATTCATGTAGGCGAAAAAATTCTTGCAACGATTATTTCCTAAAAAATCGAGAATCAAATTAAAAAACAGCATGCAGTTTCGTCAATTATTGAATTTAATAGGAGCTGTTTGGGGTGGTGTCCGGTATAATGGATACAGGTCTAGGGGTTAAGACTTTACAGAATGAAATCAAAGTCTCACAGAAACCGAGACTCAAGTGAAAGATTCTCCCCAAACTCAACCTTGTATAAATGAACCTCGCTTAGACTGCATATTTATATAAACAATTTATGACTTTCAGGGTCCCAAGCGGACACTCTCTACCGACCCTCAAAAAGTAAAAACCATTTGCCTACCTCGAAATTTCTATATATAATAAGCATACAAGCCAAGCTTTGGACCACTATTCATTGGTGTGGAGTGGAGATTTGGAGAATGGCGTGATAACTCATTTATTCTCGTCATTTGGTCAACATTCAAAATTACGAGTATGTTTCCAGAAACTGCATAAATATAGACAAACAAAACCTTGATGATAATCTAATATAAAACAACGCTGTAACAAGTAGACAAAAGAGTAGAACGATCTAGCATTGGCGTTTCCTTTATCTGAAATTTCAACTATTTCTAGAGTCAATGCGCTGGTTATAATGAAAATAATATCCTCACGTTAGTGTGGGTGTGAAGTTTGGAGGTAATTTGTTAAAATGGAAAAGATTAAAATTACGAAATCCGTTCCAAAACCGCCCTCGATGGCAGCTTAAAAAACTGGACGTCAGTCTTATATGAAACAACAGTATACAAGAGTAAAATTAGAAACTCAGTATTATTACACTGATAATCGTTTATCTTGTAATTTCGATTATTTATGGTGACAACTTCAGAAAATATTATCAGACGAATTTCGCTCGATTCATTGATGCCAGTTTACATGCAGCAGCAAAATTAGCGATAATATTTCGCTACTTTTTTTGGCAAAATTTTAAAATGTAATCAAATTTTGAGATTCTAAAATATTGCGCTGAAATTAGATCAATTCTGAAAATAATGATATTAAACAAATGTCTTAAATTAATATAAGCTCAGTTATGATGCTTTAAAAATGTCATAGGTTTTCGCTTTTCTTTAAAAATATAACAAATAGAAGTATACTTTTTTCCG